>JAIPRL010005301.1:0-32981 GCA_025469235.1 Pemphigus obesinymphae | reverse complement strand
GACTGAATTTGATTTTTTTTCCTATAATGTTATACCTACTTATATTTCTAAATGTTTAATTAAAAGTTGAGACTGAATTTGTTCTTTTGTACATAATATTCAAAAATTAAATAAAAACAATTTAAAAAATGGTATTTAGTTATAAATTGTATGGAAGATCTATATTATAGAAAAAACTATTTCAATTTTTCTTTGTTCTCCAGACATTCTCTCCTTGGCCAGAATGTAGGTACCTAATTAATATGCGTACATTATACATAATAATAGGTATATATATATATTCGTCAGTGATAAATTTTTACAAATTAGGTCAATAATAACATGGATTAAAAGTTAAATGTATATAAATATTTAAAAAAATATTATGGTACGGGTTCAGGGGACGCCTTTTTTTTTGCATTAGCTATTGTCCCCCCTGCAAATATATTCCACTTTAACCACTGCTGATCATAATTCATAAACTTGATACATATAAATAGTGGATAGTGAAAACAATAAGGATTTTAATTCCATTTTCCAAATTTTAAATAGGCATTTAAAAAATATCGGATTCTGAATTTACGATGATGTTCATTTGTATTTATATTTTTTTATTTCTTGACCGGGATTTTGTATAATAACGATAGAAAATTTGTTCAATAGTTGATACTTTTGAGAGGTACCTAATTTTTTGATTTTCTCAGTAGTTTAATTAAGCACAAAGAAAAACGACCTTTTCTATTGTGATGTACCCATGTAGTTTGTAGTATTTTATAAATTCAAGGGGAAATAATAAAGTAATAAAAATAAATTCATGATGTAGAGTACTTGTGGATATTATTTTAATAACATTTAAAACTTAATTCCACAAAAATATTATATACTTTTATTTTGCATAGTTATATGCATTTCGATGCCGATGTTTTTATCTTCAGTACACAATAACGACTTATAATATTAGATATCACAGAACCTACTTATCGGTATTGTGTACAGAAAATGATGATGACATCGGGAATAAAAATTTATAATTAATTGTGGAATCGATATTTTTCATTTTATTATAATAAAAATAAATAGTTGTTAATTGTTACGGTATGGTTGTTTTTTAATTGGCTATTTGTCATAAATGTCAAAGTTCATTATTTTCTTATAATATATTATTAATTATTATTGTACCGAACTCTGCTCAGAATCGTTTTATTGAATGCAATGATTTATCATTGCTTTGAAATGCAATACATGTTCCATCAAGAGTATGCTGTCCGATAAGCGAAAGGCATCCACCCCTACTGACATACGACCCTTACTTAACGGACATCTTTTTTAGCTGGGAATAAATTCGATTGGAAGAAAACTCATAAAGATATACTGTATATACAGACAAATCTACAAGGACTCCCGCGAAAAGGGCGTACTTGGGTAGGGGTGGTACCATTGATTATAAATTACTAATTCGTAATTTATAATTAATGGTGGTATCTATACAAACGAATGCGCCTACTGAAATTTTTCAAATAAATATAATGTTTGGATTTTTTAATAACTAGAATTTTTTTTTTTTATTAACTTTTGTTACAATGGTTGGAATTATATTTCTGAAAACCACGTCATGTAATGATATATTTATAGACTTATATTAACTTCATATTATATTACTCTTATTATTATACTTATTATATTACACATTATACTTTTTATTATATTAACTTCGGTCGTTAATAATATATAATGTATTAGACGATAAACACTTTAAAGATATGTCGAATCGGTAATTATATTAAATGTTAAACAACAAACTATTTAACTCAACTAATTAATTAATTTTGCCATTAAATAATACTAATTCGATCGGTTTAGATTATCATTATAACATTATAATAGTACATAACTTGGACTTTTGCCGTTATAATTTCATAATAATCCAGCGAATCCATTACAGTGCGGACGAAAAATTATATTATATTTTAATCGTTACCTATTCAAATAGGTGTGCTCAGTGATGTAAAAATACCGTACCTATTTTCATTTTGTTTATATATAATACATAATATACAACTAGGTATTTTACTAAAAACAATTGGTATTTATAAATAATTGTATACAATATATATATACAAATGCAAGAACTTAAATTTTATACCTAATATTTTAGTATTCTTGTAGCTAATAATATACGAACAGGGCCGTCCCGAGGAAAGTTTTTTTTTGGTGGGGAGGGGGGAATGAAAAAAAAATATAATAATTCTCTTAAAAACATAAAATAAGCAAAAAAAGGTAATCAACTTGTTTCCCATTTTTCCGACTAAAATCCTAATAATTTATAGATTGCGGACTTAAAATTCCGAAAAATACTTCATTTCTACATTATTTCTGGACAAAATGCCAAAATATTTCATTCAAAACGTGAATTTACTTTTTCTACCATTTGCCAACTAAACTTAATTTTGCTGACTGCTTTCCGATGTTGGAGGGGAGGGTCGGAGTAAGACACGAATATACGAATATATAATAACAATCATTATTGTGTTGCGAGCTTTGCGGCAGGCCGCAGGTGTTCACATTTCTAATAAAAAAGCTTATGTATTACTATTTTTAAACTTAATATTGTTTGTAATTATTTCTATCAACTTAATCAAATATTTAACTATATATTTTGATTAACTTAACCAAACATCATACTAATATAAAATATATTAACACATTTTAGACCATAACCTTTTTAGACATATTGCTTGAATATTTTACTATGGTTAAATGCTATAATAGCTATAAAATATAGTTACAATTACTATTAACTGTCTAATTGATAAAAGCTAAAGTTAGGTATTTAGTTAGACCAACCAAAATATTTTCAATCATTTACAATAACCAAATTTTTATTTTTTTTTTTTTAATTTAGAAATGGTTTTGAAGAATAATTTGTATGTCGTATTTTCTATATAAATATAGATTCCTTTTGGCATAATAAAACAACCTTATATTAAAATTAACAAAGATTAATGGTCCAAGTCTATTATTATATTTATTTTTCAAACATTAATTAAATTATGTAGAACATCTGTAAAAGTTATCTACATAATATTATTCGACTATTCATTATGCATTTTAAATAAATGAGTACAATAAAAATTTAGTAATATTTTGAATATTTGAATCTAAATTCTTATAATGAAAAATAATAGCTTGAATGAACAAACTTTTTAGTTTTTGAAGTTGAGTTGAATTCTTTTTTCGTTAACTAATTTAATATCTTTTAACTGAAGGCTCTTAATTAAAGTTAATTAAACTTTACTGAATCGAGATAATTTTTTCAATAACTTGTTTATATTTATTTTTATAACCATATTTATCTTATACTGTATATATCTTCATTAAAGCAAAAAGCATATCCTTAAAATATGTAAAAATATGTTTTCTAAAGTACAATATTAATATAATGTGTATGTAATGATTCTAGTTTGTTATAATAATGTAGGTACTTATTTATACTAATAAATTAAAAATATAAAATATTTATATAAATATAAATAGTAGGTATATATTTATTATAAAATAATTATTGAAAACTATTTAATTATACATTTTAATGTCAAAGATATTTTCAATAAAATTATATTTTATACCATATAATGATTAGTTTAGATTTTTTTAACACAATTTTGTATTCTAATAGGAATAAGAATAATTGTTTGAAAAACTATACATAATATCAACTATATTTACAACTGATATTAGTAAATTTTATGTTTCGCTATAGTGAATATATATATATATATATATATATATGCTTTAGGTAGCAGTAATATTGAATAGTTAGTTCAAATTTAAATTATACATATAGGTGTACTTTATATTTTTCTAGGTTATCTAAAAGTTCAAATAATTATTATCTCTTTTGGACATATAGTATATAAATTGTGTTATTAAAAGCTGAATAGTGTATGACATTTTTATTTTGAGCGGGGGTGGAACATTCCAGTGAAGGACAATTTTATATGTATATAAATCGATCAATTTATATGTAAACACTACATAATGAACCTGGCATATTAATTAATTGATTAATTAAATAAATCATTAAATAATTAATATCATAGACATGCGTACGGGTGCAGCAGATGGTTTATATGCTGCAATATTTTTTTAGGCCAGTGGTTAGTTATAATGATATTTTGTAAATATACGAAGTAGAAATCGATACCCTGCCAGGTTTTTTTTTACGACTTGGACCAACTCATTTTGTCAATATTAAAAGGCTTGGTCTGGCTGAACATTAAAATATTTTTTTATATGCTCGACTTGGCCCATATTTTTTATTTAGAAGCCCTACTCTGTCTTAATGATTTTGTAAACTCGACCAAATGTATTTTTTTTTTTACATACGGAAGCCCAATTCGGCACAGTATTAAATAATTTTTAAAACTCATCCTTGTATTTTTTTTTTTACGTACGAAAGCCCAATTCGGCACAGTATTAAATAATTTTTAAAACTCATTCTGGCTTGATTTTGATATATTTTTTAATCTAATTTTCTAAGAGAAACAGTTATGATTTTTTAGAGCAATGTGTAATAGACCAAATTTGCATATTTGTTTTGCGCAACCGAAAAATAAACGAGTGGGAAACAATTTTCCATAGTGTTAAGATGAAACTTTATTTATAATTTTATTATTATTGAAAAATTGTAAAGTAAAGTTAAATTGTATAGATATAATTTATAAAATCGACCTGAATTGCCTATTTTCATGAGAATTTCGGTCCATAATATAACATTTTTTAAATATAAACGTCCTGCCCGATCCGGTTTTAATTGTTAAGAGCACAACCCAGTCCAACCCAAACTGGTCTTTAGTAGCTACCAAGATTAGAAAATAATTTGTTGATTGGCAGGTCGGTCTGAAAGTCTGAACCAATATTTTATTTCTATCTATAGTACAAAGGCAGAGCGATTATATGTAATTTTTCCAACTTTCTGAAAAATTAAATGCAATCTTTTTAATGGTGCTGAAATTAAAAAATTCTAGTCTAAATTTCATATTATTTTTATAATGTATTTTTTTTATATCTACCTCCTACAATATCCGATCTAACGAACAAATAACTTTCGCACTCAATCTCTACATTTACTATCCGTACCTCCGTACCTAGAGATGTGAAGTCAGTAAATTTTACGGATAAAAGTAAATTCACCGTACTTCAAAATTGAGTAACCTCTCATTTTCAACGTTTTTAATAGTATATATTAATATACTGTATTATGTATATAGTGTATTGAGCCCATATACCTACCGGATCTATAATAATAAAACCAATAAGATGACCTTTTTCCGTGAAGAATTTTAGGAGTAGATGGTAATAAAAATGAATAAAAGATTTTTCATTTTATACATATAAATGATTAAACAATTGTATAAAAAAAAAAAAAAAAACAATAGTTAATAAGGTTATGAAATAACATACGAGATTCACTGGGATTATTATTATTTATTATGATAACATTAAAAATGACATTTTGTACAATAATATAGTATATATATAGTGTTATGGCAGAAGCTGATATGTCACTTTTTACAACTTTTGGAAAAACGAGTTTAAAGGTTTCAAAACGGTGTGGAAAATACAATTTTTAATAAAATCCATATATTTTTTTATTTCTGTAATTCATAATGTATAAGGAATTTAATTATTAAGTCAAAACTTAAAAATTGGATTTCGATAAACAATATAAAAAAGACTTAACACCTTAAAAGTCGACATAAAAAATTAACCTTTTGATGACAAAAATGTTAAAAAAATGAAAAAAACCTTTTTTTACCATAACAACTGTGTTTAATAATAATCTTAAATTTTAATTAGAAATAACATATTTTGATAAATTAATAAAAATAACTTAACACTTTAAAATGAAAAATAAAAAAGTAACCATTTGAAAACAAAATATATAAATAATGAAAAAAAACCTTTTTCAGTCATAAAACTGTCTTGAAAACAATTTAAAATCAAATTTTAATATCATTTATCATTATTTGATGAAGAATCACTTAACATAATCAGTTCAGCAGCATCTTTGGATGTTTTTAACTGTCGGTAAAAATGGTCTTCATGGATAATAATGAATAATGGCAATAAACTTAAAAAGTATTTTTTTTGGGGGGGAGGGGAGTAATTGGTAAAGGACTTATATAACATTTAATTAATTTCGTTGGATTTAATGATCCATTTTTTGGCCTTTCTTTTTTGTTGTACCTTAGGTTTTAAAAATTTAAATAGTTCTGGATTGAGACTATACTTCAACTGTAATAAGCCAAATATTTTTTGTACCGAATATATTTTTTTCATACCGAATCCACCTTATTTGGAATCAATTCACTTTATTACCCTCTGTATCAACAGTTTTTTTAGTCAGAGTAGTATTCACTAAATTTGAAAATGAAAAAAATTGTTCTTGTTTCATTTCTATCACGTTAAATGATTTATTTCCTTAACAGTTCTCACAAACTGATACCAATCTCTTGGTATCATTATAGGAAAGTCTGAATATGTCTTTGCTTTTTCTATTTTTGCATAATCTGCATCACACTCCAAGTATGTGTGGCTTGGTAGTAAATATTTTTGGTCAATTATTTGCAATATTGGAGAATTTGCAGAAACAAGACTTAATATAGCAGCCATATATTCATATTTCTGTTTTGTCCTCCACAAATATCCGAGTAAGTGATAACATGAGATACATTACGAGGTAAATGTATTAATTTTTAGTGTAGGTAAGTTGCTATGTCATTCGACCCTCTTCCTCCGATCGCTTCGTGCTACATATAGCATTTAGTACCTCCATCTTCACTACAATCTCTAATAGTCAAGTTAAATGTTGACAAAAGACTTTTATAAAATGAGACATTGGTTAAGAGATCCGGTGTTATCATTTTTCCGTAGCTGATCCATAGAGTGTCCTGAATCAGATATCAATGTTTCGATATGTGATAACAACGGTCATACAGGACATATCATGTGTATTGTGAAAATAATGACTTATCATCTCTATCAAAGACGCGTCATGCGTTTTATCATCGCCAGAGGTATAAAAAAAACGACATATCAGTTATGGTCATTGTCCATAGATAGTATATACGTATATGAAGCATACTAGACATATCGTATTTTGCCACCACTTAAAACACACGATTTCCAAACTATTTTCATGATAATCTAACAATTGACGAAAGTGACGACATATCAGCTTCTGCCATAACTGTGGAGCCTATCAGAAGACGGTATATTATCGACGATAATTTGACGATCTATTGTTTTCGGTCCGAGGGGATCCGTCTGCATATGCATATATAGTCCGTGGTCCAGGAGGTACCTATATACGTTTAAGCAAGACTGGTCATTAACGAGTTAAAAGTTAAAATTAAGTTAAAAAGTTAAGTTAATTTTAATTAAGTTACTTAACGCGTTACTTTTTTTCCAGATTAACTTTTAATTTAGTAAGTTACTTTTTTATTAAAATTAACGTGTTTACTTCAAGTTAACTTTATACAAAAGTATCTAAATTAAGTTAAGTTTGCCCGAAGAACAATGCAAATTTTCGAATGAGGATTTTACTTTTTGGTATCTATAAGCAATTTTAGTAGGTACCTACAATAACATATACCTACCTAATCGTTAAGAATCGATGTACCACTCACACACACGCCGCGACGTTGGCCGTTCACGAATATTGGACTGAGCCCGGTCTTTTTAATTACGTGGAGGCTGGTATTTATGTCTATCCATTATAGAAAATATATTGAAGTGATAAGTAATGCTTATTTTATACTACATTAGTGTGAATCAAATAACAATGTAGGTATTTTGGCAGTTAGAAGTTTTTTTTCTGATTTCTTATTTATGCATGGGTTTTAAAATGACGTGTTGTTTTTTTATTTTTACATGTATACACTTTTTCAGGCAGAAGAAGTCCCCAGTAGTTTTTTTGAGCGTAAAAAATAATCATCCTTTTTTACCTTTTTACGTTATAATAGGTATATCGACTTTTTTTTCCTAATTAGGAAATTTTAACATTTAACTAAGTTAAGTTACTTTTTTTTTCAAAGTTAACTTTTAACTTTAAAAGTTAATAAAATATATACGAGTAACTTTTAACTTAACTTAACTTATATTATTTTCAATTAACTTAACTTAACAAGTTAAAAAATATCGTTAACTTGCCCAGCCTTGCTGTTTTACCTATCAAACTAACTCTATAACTCTCTCCGACTAACACTATATAATCCGCAAGCAGTATGCTTCATGCTACCTTACCCTGTATGTCCATTGTTATTTTATACAAGAAAAATAAATAAGGACTAAAAGCCAAACTCTGGTGCACTCTTACTTTGACCGTAAAATACTAACAACAATGTAGGTATCTTGGCAGTTAGAAGTTATTTTCCGATTTCTTATATAGTTTCTTATTCGTATATCGACATTTTTAGGAAATTTTAACTTTTAACTATGTTAAGTTACTTTTTTTTTCAAAGTTAACTTTTAACTTTAAAAGTTAATAAAAATATACGAGTAACTTTTAACTCGATTTAACTTATATTATGTTCGATTAACTTAACTTAACGAGTTAAAACATATCGTTAACTTGCCCAGCCTTGCGTTTAAGAAACACATATACCGTCGAAATAATGTAACGGCGGCTGCAGCGCGGGAAAGGACTTTTTTCCGGGGGCGGACGGAGGAAACCTCTCATAAACGATTCGCACTGCAGTATAACACGTTATTATTTTCATTATCTGTATAATATATTGTATATATTATATTGTATATATATACAATTTACATACGGATACGAGGCGATACGATGGCGTGTAAACGTTTTCGCTCGTTTCCACGGCGCGCGTGCGGCGAGCACGATATTTCTTCGGGGGCAACGGGTGCGCGCGCCGGCCCCGTACCCCATGTGCGCAATAATAATATATACTTAGAAGACGGGCGGTGGGGGTGGGGGGTGGGATACATTGAGGAGGCAATATGGTGAACGGGGGGGAGGGGTCTTGTATATTGTCCGTATATATGTATATGTACTACTCGTTTATATATATATATATATATGCGTATTATTATTGGAGAAACGGTCGGTGGGGGGGGGGGGGGGGGGGCAAATGAAATACTCATGAAAACAATCTGAACGACAACCATTATTCACGCCGTTAAATCCTTAATATCGTTGCTATTAGTTTGCGCCCGGCCGCCGCCGCGGATATAAACGGCGACGATGACGGGCCGGGAGCGTGGGAGCGGGGAGGGTTGATCGCCGGCTACGGTGACGGACGCCGCGGAGGTATAAAACAATAATATCCCGTGAACGGGGAGGGTGGCGCACGCGCAAAAACGACCGTCCCTCCCGGTGGCCGCGGCCGCGCCACGCTCCTCCCTGCGCGCGCGCGCGCGCCACCGACGAAATCAATTTGGCGCGCGCACACCGGTCGCCCGTGCACTGCAGCCCATATACGTATTGTGTGTGTGTGTGTGTGTGTGTGTGTGTGCGCGCGCGCGTGTGTGGGGAGGGCGTGTGTACGTACGCGACGCGAAAATGGGAATGGGCCAATCGCCGGAGGAACGCGGCGGAGGCGACGGCGGGTATTCTCGAGGGGCCCATGAGTCCCCCCCCTCGCCCCTCACAAACAACCCTACGTTTCACGACGCGCGCGATAATATACCTTATTATAACGGATTCGCCGGCTTTATATATATATATAATATATGTACGTGTATGTGTGTGTGTGTGTGTGTGTGTGTGTATGTATAATAATGTAGCGGAACGTTTTGCGGGAGAGGGCGGACGTGTTGGTGACGGAGAGAAAGAGAGAGAGGCGTGGATTGAGGGAGAGACACCGTCGTCAGCCAAACCGGAAAGGACGTTCAATATTAAAAACCGATTTACTCTCGTCCGCCCCCCCCCCGCCGCCGCCGCCGCACCGAGTCCCTTTTATTAAGCCCATACACGTCGCACCGGATCGTTTCTCGACACGCGTCCCGCGTCGGACGTTTAACCGGCGTCGTCGTCGTCGTCGTCGTCGTCACTACTGCACGCCGCGGCAAACACGCAGCAACAGTAGCAGCAGCAGCAGCAGCAGCAGCAGCAGCAGCAGCCGCCGCAATAGCCGCAGCCAGCGCACTTTTGTACGCTGCGTCCGTCGTGTCCGTCCGTTGTCGTCGCACGATCTGTTTGTCGTCGATCGGTCGGAATCGCGGCCGCCACATCGTCGTCAACACGTCATTGTCACGTCGCCGATTTTAGGTGAGTACCGGCTATACGTACACCCCTGTATCAACATCGTATTATATTCATTCTCCTGGGCATCATTTGTTTTGTTTTTTTCTACAATAAAGTAATTATTATAAACAATCGGGGACAATATATGGTTATTTCGTTGGTATACTAAACTCTGGTATCTGGTATGTCGTTGTAGATATAACCGCAAATCGAACGACCGGAAATTAATATCTACCTATGCGTATATCTGCGTTTTCGTAACTGTGATAAAAACATCGTTAAAAAAAAGAATTAAATCGATTCTTTACGTTACGCATATACCTAACATCAAATCGGGTCGGTATAATACGAGTAATAAAATTACCGTTTTTTTTTTTTTTTTTGGAAATCTCGGAGATCTCCGGAGACGTGGAACTTTCAAAAATAAATCCTTTTACCCGTATCTATCCACTCTTTATTGTCTTTTGTGTCCGAAGACAGGTTCATTGTATTTTATACTCATTTAATTTCAACTCGAAATGTTATCTGATAAAAATCGGTTAAATTATCAATCAATAAATTATAGTTAACCTTAGTTTTGTTTGAGGAAAACACATTATAGTATAATTTTCACGATGTCTGAGACAGTTCATCATAAACATATACCTACATTATACAGTGTTTATTTTCAGAACTAATTCTCCGGGGCGCACCAAAATGTTTTGGGAGTCAATAAAAATGTTTTATCACCATTTTTTCTTTACTTCCGTAATTATGTAATAAAAATTATTAGGAGGTATTACCTCTCCTCCGGCCATCCCTCTAAAATGAACATTACATCTATATAAATATATAGGTACTCCATCAAAGACATAAAGTGTACTATTCGAAAATTCCTTGAATACCGATTGTTAATTTATGGGCTTTTGTGGTAAAAATGATTATAAGCTATTATGGTTCTAAATTAAATTGTTTTATATTTTGAGCTTAGAAATTCTGAACGTATTGGTTATACGATGATGTGTATTTTTTTATGTAGATTGTAGGTATATGCATACACTTTTTGAGTAGGAGTAAAGTAGATAATAGTTTTAACGAAAAACTATCTTTTATAAGGAAATATTAAATATTAAATTAACTTGAAATTTACATCAAATATTTACCATAGTACACCGCCAAGTCCCGGTCGTTTTATCGAAAGAAATTTCAAATGATATATCATTGTTTTTTAATTCAATGCATTTATCATTTACTCCGTTTTTTGCAAAATTCGTAAATTTTTACATATTTTTGATTTTATTATCGAAAATAATGTTCGTTTTTATCCAAATGTAGAGCCTCTGCTGAGTGTATTATGGAATGAGTAACGCACAAGTAAAAGTTTTATCTAACGAAAATTCAGTAACTGATTAATTTAAAATGTATTCGATAGGACCAAATCATATGGATAAGGTACCATGAATGCTGTTAGTATGAAACAGCTCTATTCGATATAATTAATACATACGGAATTATACAGAAGTTCAATTATATTTTTATGTTACCGTTTAAAAAGTTTTATTTAGCAATTAATTATACTTTGGTTAGTATGCAAAATGTGTCTAAATTATAGATGCCTATATTTGCTAATAATTAGGTAGGTACTAGGTATGTAAATATTAAAATATATATGTAGGTTATAGATTTTTTTTTTTAGTTTCAAATCAATCTGTTCTGTATCTCTTAACCGATTGCATCCTTATCACACACTTGTATATGAATTTGTTGGGTACTTCACTTTGTTATAATATATAGGTACCTACCTACTCGTTATAGCTAGTCGACGACAAACTTTATATTGTAACACATCCTCTCTACGTTGAGAATAAGTACGCCGATATAATAGTAAACATATTATTAATTAATTCGATATAAAAAAAAAAAAAAAATGCATTTTTCATTTAAGCGTTGTATTATCGTAATAATTAGTGTTAATGTAAATCACGTGGTGTTTTCCTATCGTAAACTTTGTGTGTGTTTAACATTGATGAATTTTATGTACGAGTATAACTCATATTACCTGCGCATTAATATTTTTTTAAATGAAGTGTAAACATCGTACATTTTGTCATCGAAATCCGAATAAAGCTACTACCAAATAAATATAAACGATGTCTAGCGATTATGATATAGTTACCTAGCTATTATATCTACGTACATAATACATACTCGACATTGATTTGGTTGTGACACTTACTTATAGGTGAATTTGAATTATCATTAGTATTTTTAATTATTATTAGATTTGTGGTTATTATTGCGAGTGATTATCCTATAGGTATTAAAAAAATAAATATAACTATTGAAGCACTTCCTTCCATAATATATATATATAGGTATATATATTGGGCTTACGACAAATTAACTATTTAAATATCATAATATGGGTAAATGATTGACAAGTTTCGGAGAAAAATAAGTAAAAGCGTTTTATTGATATAAGAAGGTAATATATTATATTATCTTCAATTGTATTCCCCTATCGAATAATATAACTGTTGCATGTCGATGCATTGTTTTAATTATTTTTCACTTGATATAGGTAGGTAGGTTAGTTTCACACGAATTTACACTTTTAACAAGACATTCTTCTATAATATACCTATTTACCGTGACTGTGTTGTTAGACGATATTTTACATTTAATTATTATAAAAAGATTTAAATTTAAAAAAAACGATAGACAACTAACAGTGAGTGCATGTTTTTAGTGATATAGTTGGAAAGTTTTCGAAAAGACAATGTATAAAAAATAGTATATACGCGTAGGTACATATTTGTAATAACACCAAGAAAAATTCAACAATTTTATCGGTATTTATTGTTATTTTTAAACAAAATACTATAGTTATCTATAGTGAGGTTTTAAAATAAATGTTAAAATGTATATCTAAACAGGCAAGGGTAGGACATTAATTTGAAAAATATGTTCAAAGTTGGTAAGGAAGATATACGCTAGTTATAAAATACCTAATCCCATTGTCTAAAGTAATTAATTAATTAATTAATAAATAATAAAATTATTTTGATAATATTCTTAACTTGTTGACGTATCTCAAAACTTAATAGTATTTATAACAGACCTTCAATAGACAGGTGGTCTATATTAGATATAGTTCGAGAAACATTTTTTTACAAAATGCAATATAGCAAACAAATTATTATCATATAATATATACCTATTATTTAAATGTTTACTAAATATTTTATAACTTATATACTTATATTTTTATTAAATATTATTAATAATTTTAGGATTGACACACTTAAATTAACGGATTTTAGTTAAAACATTTCGGAACATAAATTGTAAAATTAGAAACCCTATTTAGTATTTCAAAGATATGAAATCTTATAGAAACTGAAAAATTACAAAAATTCAAAATAATTATTTAAATCCTCATATTTTAATTTGCAAACGCCTATAAATAAAATAACGATATAAAAATTATCATTACATTCATAATATAGATTTAGTGGAGGGAGGTTTTACAATGATAATATTTTTTTCCTGGAACCATATTTTGGGCAGATGGAATAAAATACACAAAACATATACAATATTATATCTTTATTTTATTAAATTGTTACGATTATTGATGATTTAATTTTTATCTAAAATCTAAAATTTTGTAACTGTTGTGAATTTGTATATATTTTACAGCCAAACATTGTATTTTAGTTATCACTAGAGTCCGGATTTGTATGCATTTTCATATTTTTTTTTTTTTAGAGTATGCAGTTTCATAAGATATGTTAAAAAATTTTTTAGTAGAGAATTCATAGAGAAAAGTTTATAGTACATAATATAAAAACATATTTCAACTTTTGAGAATAATAGCATATTTGAAAAAATGTTGCATATTTTAGCATATTTTGTAAAAAAGACTGTTATAAATATATTAACCTATATAAATATTTGTTGTTTAAAAATTTTACTTTTATTGCTAAGTTGATATGTATGTTCAAAAAATTATATTTATCTCTTTACATTTTAATCAATTGCTAAGAATCAATGTTCAGATTTTAATGTTTATTAAAGAAACAGTATGCAATAATAATTTATTTATTCTTATTTGTTTTTATTTTTTTTCTCATAATATCCTGCATATTATATATAATAAAAGTATATCCATTTTATAAAAATAGTAATATTAAGAGTTAAAAAAAATATATTGTACACTATTTCATGCCTTAAGAATGGTATTATTTTTTTATATTTTTTATTTGATTTTAAAATACAAAATATGGATGAAATAAATAAAACAAATACACAAATAAATGCGTATATTGTGATAAAAGCATATTTTTGCATATTTTTCAAAATTTTAAGAGCTCGTATTAGATGCATATTTAAAGGTTTTTGATGCATAAATGCATATTATTTAAGCTCTTTTAGTGCATACAAATCTGGACTTTAGTTATCACTAATCAGCCTTTATTCTAAATTATAAATAATAGGTAAGGTTATTATAAGGATATTTTTATATCCAGATCTAGAGGGAAAAACGGGACTAGAATGTTTGTATTTCTTAAATTGGGGGGGGGACAGATCTCATAGCCACTGTTTTTTTAATTATTTATTCTTTTAAGAGCATTTTATTTTGAATTAATAATATTGTTTGAGGTAATACTCATTCTCTGAAAGCCCGAAAGTTTCTACGTACCTATCTACCTCCCTTTTCTTCTATTTTTCCAATTTGTGTACTGTTTTAAGTTAAATAATATGCATTGAGGTATACACGTATTTATAGTCCATTAAGAGGATTGGAGCACGTCAAATTTTCAGTCAAAAACACCATATACTTATAATATTATTTATTTTAGACGAACCATATTATGTTTCAGCGATTACATTTTTGTTAGTAATAACTGTTGTTTATTTTATGAATTAAAAAAATTGGAGGTCAAATTTCATATTTCAAATTGTCACAACTTCGAAAGTAATTCTTTGAAGTTAGGACAATTTAAAATGTATTGATATTATATTAGGTATACAATACGTTTTGTTACACAAAATATTTATCTGACCTTTGGTTCGATATCCGGGCGAAGATGTCAATTTTGCATTTTTTAATAAACATTTTGAACATAAAAATATAGTGTATTTTGTAATCAGTATATAGGTTCAGGACTTTTCTTTGATACTTAGAAAAAAAGTCAGCAAATATAAATCCAGTAGGCAATTAGTGGGTAATTTTTTATAGGGGGGGCGAGGTTTAATTGACAAATTTGAAATTTTTTTTACTTATTTAATTTAGTTTTTGCTTATTTATTTTTTGAAGAAGTCAGATAACTAATGTCAGTTGACATTTAGTTGGTGAACTTTAGGCTTGTCATCAAATAATAAAAAAAGTAGATGACTTTTTTTTTCTAAAGAGGCGCCAATTTCATATTTTAGGTACTCTGGATTAAAAAAAAAATATTAGATCCGACACTACTTATATTAGTGATAAAATCAATAATTAAATTTTGTATTTATAAACTTATGTATATTTGACTACAATAAGTTTATACATTTTTTTATATTACATAAACAAAAATTGTAATTTGATTGTGTAAATTTAATGTAGGTTTACATATGTGCCCCTACTGTTGTGTATATACATAGGTAGGTACTATTTAAGTACAAATATGATACAATATACAATAATTAATGGTTACATTGGTAACCAAAATAGTTAGGTGACGAAAATGTACACGACGGAATGGCCGAAAAGAAAAAGGTTTTTTTATATTAGCCGAAACGCATTACGCCCTTTCTTTATGTATTGGAGAATAAACAAAATAAAAAGTTCTTTTACCAATGTAAATTATATAATTTATGCTATTAGTACTTGCACAGTACACATAATAGTGAATAATTGGTTGACTTTATTTTCAGATACTTTTAAACAGTATTACAGTATTAGAAAATGGAATATTTATTAAATATTAAATATTTATATTATTTAAAACAATATTCAATTTTAAGTACCTATATGTATTTGAATTATTTTTAAATATATGTTTTTGTGGCACTGGGCGCCACAAAAAATTCTCCCCAATTATAGAAGTTGATACGAAAAACAAACATACTAGTTATCTAAATGTATTTATATAAGATATTTTCAGGCATGTCCTGAAGATTTTCATCATTCTTGTGATCAGTTCTGACAGTACATGTACGATTGATAAATAGCAGCAATCTTGAAAGATTTAAGATTTTTCGGTGGGGTTTTTTACATCACGGGTTTGAGGAATCCTCGAACAAAAAAAAAAAACACAATAGTAAAATACGACGAATGTATTACGTAGCTATGCAGGGTTGTAATTACTTCAAGGCACGCTTAAAAATGTATAAGGTACATGTATAAAATTTTAGGACACCACTTGATATTTTTTTTTTTGGGGGGGAGGTAATTGTATGTGCTCTGATCCTGTAAAAACAAATTTTGAATAACTCAACAAATTTTGGATAACTCGTATGGTCTTTTTTCATTTACTTCCGGCATTTGTTTGCCTCGCTCTGTATTACAAAGAAATAATAATTTAATAAAAATGTCTATACCTAAGGGCGCTAAGGCTGCATTTCTTTTAGATTTTGAGGTGATTTAGTTTTACAATGATATTTATTTATTATTATTTATTTTTATAAACAATACTTTTCAACCAGAAAAATAAAATTGTTATCTACATAGGTATGTACTCAAATACCCAATATCCAATACCAAATTTGATCAAAAATATTTAAAAATATAAGATGAAAATCCAGAAAATGGCTGTGTCCGAAAATAATAATTTTAGACATTTGTAATTTTCATAGAGTAGGTATACAGTTTTATATTACTTATATGAAATATACATTAAACATTTTTAAAATTTTTTGACAGTAAAGATACCTTAGTTATGTATATTATATTATATATTATATGATGTCCACTCACAATGATTTTCACACCGTACATCTACCACATCCTATCCGACGAGCGAATTATTTTCACCCCCATGGTGTCCGGCTTTTCAAAATATATTCATAAATTTAATATATATTATAGTTTATAGTAAAACGGTATGTCTACCACACTAAATAAAATGAATAGATAAAGTTCTACTAATTTTAACTTAAATATTATAGGTACCTAGCTGATAAATTAGATTACATTACATCCCTTTGAGATGTTTATCATATTGTTTATGAGTTATAGAGTGCATAATTAGTCACAAATATCTAGAAAAGGTCGTTATTTGGGGTAAAGACATAATTTAAAATAAACAACACGTTTTTTTCAGTTATTAATAAATTAACACTGCAGTGATATTTTAAGTTGGTAACGATATATAATGTATATACCAACGTTTGTAATATACTCGAATAGGATTGGATTGTATATTATACTGTATACACTATAATAATATAGTGCCTATATTTCGTTATAAATAAAAAAAATCGTAACCTTTGTAGCAGTAGCAGATCTAGGAGTCGATTTTTTTTTGGGGGGGGGGGATTAGTTACAAAATTTGATAAAAATAAAAAGTTATTACCTATAGTATAAATATATATTGTATAAAAACCTCTTATGACTTTTGGTAGATCCTCCCCGGCTCTGTAGTAACTAGTAAAGGTCAATATTCGATCAAAGAATATTACAGTGCATAAATATTAGGTACCTATTACCTAATTGCGTGAATTCCGATATTCTCTATATTTTACTTACTATATGTCTAATAAATTCTTTTTACTTATACGAGGTTCGTGAAATGTGGAATATTGTGATTTGTAAAATATTAATAGTTCGACGAACTTTGAAATATTATACTTAAATTGATGATATTTATCGTAGGTACCTATATCATTATTTATTTCTATCAACATTTCTACATTTCTAATAGTATCACAACATATTATAATTTATGGTTTTATGTTTTATAGGTAATTTTATTGTTTTTTTTTTTTTATATATAATTGTATGAATAACTTATATTTTTATGAAAATATTTTTAGAAATACATCGATTTATAAATTAAGTACCTACTATTACTATTAGTAATTTCTGCTACAGACGTGATAAAAGCGATAAGTTCAAATATGACATTTTTGGAATAATGGCCTTTTTTTCTTTTTTCAAAGTGGGGAACTAAAATCATTTTACATAATTACGACATTTTAAAATTAAATTTCAAGGGACAAGAGTACAATTTTTCACAATTAACCTTAGTAATCTTGAATAGGTACCTACTTAACATAATATAATTATTTAATTATTAATATAATTATTTACAATAATAATTATGAAAATATAATTTTTATGTTTTGGTCATATAAGCTTTTGTCAATAAATTATCATTTTATAAATATAATGAGTTATCGATGATTTTCATTTGCCTATAATATATAGTCAAATAAACATTTTTTTAGCTTGGATATTTATCCAATTAAAATATTACATGTTTTTTTATCTTATAGATACCTATAATATAGATACGCTATGTTACCTTTTATTTAATAAATTAACTATATATTTACATATACAAAATTAATGTAATATTCAATGATAATTTTGCGTGTATACCGTTTGATTTTTCTGTTGAGGAGAATGTAAAAGGACCCGATAGATAATCTGACGGTATTTTTTTAGCGAGTACCTATTATGTATATTTTCATATACTTACTATACACCTGCCAGTGTAAAACATTTTTAGTCGGACCCGTCTAACAATTTTTTTTTAATCCCGGCTCGGTCTTGTCCAATAAATATTGTACAAAAAATTAGGTAATATGTATAATATAGTATAATATATGCATTGTAAAAATGTTATTATTTCGTTTTATTTATGCTATAATATAATATAGAAAATATTCACCTACCTATATATAATCTATATTTATGTCAAATGTAATTTTATGTCTCATAAATCTGTAGACTTTTTAATTTATTTTATAAAAAAATTGTTTTTAGTAATAAATAACATATACTTAATAGATAGGTATCTATATAAATTAAAAAATATATCAATTTTAATTTTGTAAAGGTAATTGTTTTTGTATTATAATAATTATTGTTTTAATATCAATTGATAATGACGAACACATCTGAACATTTTCTATACTAATTATAAACTAATCAGATAATATTAGGTATGAGTAGGTAAGTACCTACAGGTTTTACATGTAGCTTGCATTGTTTTATGATGTTAATTGTTAAAATTAGTAAATATTAGATACCTATATATTTTTATTACATATACCTACTGATTTTAAAATTGACTTAAAAACAACAATTCTTAATTTTGGAAAATTAATTTTAAAATTTATCTGTAGATACATATAATTAAATACAGAAATAAATAATAAAAAAATTATAAAGATAAAGATCAATGTTATTGATTTTATAAGTATTTTTCATAAGCAATTGGATAATGTAAAATGTTGACATTTTTAATCATCAACCATTACAGATTTAAGATACTTACAAAAAAAAAACCTCTATTAAAATTTAGATAAAGTTATCTTCTTTTATTTAGTGGTAATGTTAATGATTTATGATCATTCTGAAAGCCACAAACCTTGAAGTACGAAAGTGGTTTTTTTAAACAAATATCGCGATTACACACCAATAAAAGGTGTAACTAACACGGGAATATTTTAAAATTATTTTTAAAAATATATTAAAATATTTTTAAATTGTTGGATTTTCATTTTTCTTAAAATTTCATAAAAATTGTCTGTATAAACACCATGTATTTTTTTTATATAAAAGAGCGTCCTCTTAACAATTGATAAATATGATACTTAAGGAACTCTTTACTCTATATTCACATGCTACAGTATCTAAAATTAGGAGCTAATCGTACTTGAAGTTTCATACTTTAGATTCGTGATTGTAAACCTTTTATTTTTTTTAACACGATTATATGAAATATAAATGTTTTAACTAAGATGAATAATATTATCTATATGCCACTCAAAATATTTATATCTATTCACATATACATTATTATATAGGTTAGTAGGTACTTATTATTATGTAATTACTTATTTTATACAACAATATAGTTATTTTCCAATTATTCTTGTATATTTATTTAATTTATTGTGGTTTTATACTGTATTGTCCATTTTCCAATCATTAAATAATGATACATTATTACGGAAAGGGTATCTGGACCCCATTTTGAGTAAATTATAATTTATAAATTGTAGTTTATATAATTTAAACGATTAATTTATTTGTCGTTTATGATTAAAACAAAAATCTAGTTATCATCTGTTACTATAAGTTAATTAATAATGACATAATTAATAGTTTAATCAAGAATTAAAAGGATTATTCGCACGGTTGAAAATAACTTTTCACTATACAAAAACGTATCGAAACTAAACATATATCTATAGGTAATATTATAAAAGTTATCGTATAAAGTCTAAGCCATTACCTACCTATTGTGTGTCGGAAGTCATATAATATCGCAGTAATGTAGGTATGTATTTTATGTTATATTTGGTAATATCACATCGCAATATTTAGAAGTTGTTTTAGAACTTATATTAAATGTGCAAAAATTGTATATAATCTTTTAATGAGTTAGGTATGCATGTAATATTATATTTCAAATTTCAATACACAATAATTAAATAAATAAATAAATACGCAATATTATTTTTATATATTTCACGTTTACCTAATAAATTATAATCTTTATGTTCTCTGCAATGTCCTTAATAAATTCTCGTTGTCAATTAGTTTGTTTAGATAATATAGGTATAAAACGATATCTAATTTATAAATGATTGAATTGTTTTTTTAGATTATACCTACATAATGTAATGAATGATAATGTATGCAAGATACCTGTATAAATATGTACGTTAATAATAATTAAAAAACTATTAAATTAAACAATAATATTATAGAGAAAAAAATTGGTTTTCATTAGTTTCAACTAAAATAGAAATAAGTAATTAACTTTTGTAAAATAAGTACCCTATTATTATTTAATAATATACCGGACGAGGAGAAATTTAGTTCATTAAGTTAGAAAGATAATTTCATGTCTCGATAAAATTGTATTCTCATTTAACGATACAATATATTATTATGTATCTTCATCCATTTTCGCTATTCATTAAAGCGATTCGGCAAACAATACAGAATTTTTGCCCCATTTGTCTGTTAATGTGTTTCAATTGTGTATCTCTTAAAAACATCTTCAATATTGATTGAAGTAAATCGTATAATATAAATGGCACAATAAACCAAACAATAAAATTAGAGAGATAACTGGAATAACTTTAGTATGAAATATAACGCAAGTTTTAATATACGTAAAGACGTATAAAAACCATAATCTGTGTAGCGTCCAAATACAACAACGGTTTAAACTATTGAAAATAAAATAAAAACGACGACATTAAATTTATTGCGAAAAACTAGTCAGTATTGGTGGTCATAAGCATAATAGCGTTTGAATATTATAGTATTGAACATAAAATGATTATTGCAGGCAATTTCATATATACAATGTTCAGAATTAAATAGCCATCGAATAAATAACTATATTAATATAGTAACGTGGATACATTTTCGAAAAAAAAAAACTTATTAATTAGATAATTTGTTTGTCTTTAAAGATAATATATTTATTAATGATCTTTCGGTTACATTAATCAGCATTGCATGAATAAATGTTTATACAATGAACAATAAACCGTATAAAAAGTTATTAGTTAGGAATTTTTTTAAAACGTTCTATGTAGATTCGACTAAAAATATATTGGATGGAAAGTAAATGTTTTTAAATTAGTTCTATTTTAGGAAATCGTATTTCTAAAATTTGTTTAACAATACTTCGAAAATTTACTATAATTGAATTGGGTACTTTTAATAATTAAAAGATATTAATAATTAACATAATGTTCATATATTTCAGAACGTCTGTAAGACTGTAATGGTTCGTAAAGAAATCATTGAACAGTTGGACAGAAAATGCACAACTCAACGTACGCCTGTCTGTCAAGATCAAACAGTGCAAATCAACAGCCATCGGACCAAGAAAGTATAGATCGCCAAAACAGTTTAATGTTTACTAAACTGCCATTGCCTAAATTAGAAAATGATTTACAAAATTATAATTTACGGTTGGACACGAGGCCAAATTCGGAACAAAATAAAGGCAAGTTCATATTTTGTTAAAATATTATTAAAATAAATCTCAAAATTAATTTGTATGAGCTATAATAGCTGATTAAAATTGGGTTCTAAAATGTTGAAAATATAGATAATAAAAATTAATAAATAAATGCTATTTATAATCCAGTATAATTTTCAATCGGAAACTATCACGAATAATATTGTATTATTATATATTTATCTGTTTATAAATGAATTACTATATTCATCGGTAAATTAACGATAAACCATAATTCACAAATTATAACAAACAGGTACCTATATCGTATTATATATTTATGTGATATTCAAGGCTAGGTTGGAGGATGATTATTATTGTTTTACCTTTTGTAAAATATATAATACATGTACGTCATATTATAATAATTTAACATTAAATTAAGTGGTGTCATTTTGTGAAAATATCTATAGATATATAGGTATTTTATAAAATAACCAAAATGAAAAGATAATGTGTATAATTTAAGAGAACGCTTGTGCCACATCAATAATTGTCAATTGGTACTAGGTAGTAAAAATATATCCACAAAAAACAATGCAAAGGATCTCTTAAAGTAGTTAAGTAGTTTTAAATTTAAAATATCTATTATAAAACAATTAAAGCACATTTTGGAAACGAAACCATTGAAGTTTTACAAAATATTAGTTATCAAATAAGTTGATGCCACTTATTCAAAAGTTTAAAATAACGTATCTTTTACATGAAATAAATATTAAGCAATATAATTATTAAAAATCATAACAAAAACCCGTCGATGTTGTTTCAATTTACTTTTATTGATTTACTTATAGGCATTTTACTTTAAACCGACTATAATAATTTATTTTAGTTTGTCTTTATTTTGAATAAATATTGTGGTAGGTGACTATCATGTTTTGGAATAATACCAAATATGCTCAATAATTAAATAGGTACCTATAATAATATAGACTATAGAAATAATCGTCATTAAATAAGTAAATCAACGCCAGATTTTTCAAATTTTACAGGAGACATATAAAAGTAAAAACGTACCTATTAAATTTTTTAAAGTCCCATAATTAATATTAGTAAGAAATATTATTATTTTTGTGTTATATTAGGAATAACACTGGACATATATATATTTCTATGATTTTTGGATATAATAATATATTGGTCTCGCATTGTATTGGTATACTACTAAGATTAATGTTATTATTTTTCTTCGGAAGAGATCACTCAAAATCGTTTTAAAAATTAACAAGATTTATCAAAGATCAAGTCTAATTTAATTATGTAAACCAGAGTTTTACCGGTAATAAAATACATAGTCGAAGTCCTGTTTGATCAAAAAAGTCGAAAAGAAGTCTAAAAGATACCGCTTTCACAGTCTCACGCAGAATCGATGAAATTTCTCGATGGATAGAACATATACTAATCGAGCGAGATCATTTGAATAAATAGTTTTCATTATAAACAGATGATTCCATAGATGTATAGGATTATTGTTTACATACGTTACACATGGAGAAAAAAATCTCACGAGGATTTGTTACGCTGTGAACCAATTATTCGAGGTACGAGTGATGACATTTTTAATATCATTAATAATTACGTAACAACGAAAGGAATTGAATGGACGAAGTGTGTTGGGATATGTACGGACAGTGCCCGAGCAATGTGTGGCAAATAGTGTAATTACTAAAATTCGTAAAATTTATCCCGACGTATCATGGATGCACTGTAATATTCATAGGAAAGCGTTAGTATCGGAATCTGTCGAATGACTTTAGAAATGTTTTCAACACATATGTAGGTAAAAATAGTACATTTTGTAAAAGAAAAACCGTTACAATCACGTTTATTTGAGAAACTTTATGAAGAAATGAGAAGTATTCGCAAATCACTTATTTTTCACACTGAGGTACGTTGGCTGTTGAGGAGAAAGGTGCTAACAAGACTTTTAGAACTTCGCGAAGAATTAACGAGTTTTTTGAACGAGAAAAATGACTATGCAGAATTCTTACGTGATGAGAAGTTTATTTTAAAACTTACGTGCTTAGCAGATATTATATTTTTTTAAATAAATTAACTAAATTTATATTTACAAAGGATAGATGGAGATATATTTGCAGTTCATGACAAACTTCGAACATTTACGAAAAGGTTTTTGTTGTAGAAAAATAATATTCAAATAAAAAAATATTTGACTGTTTTGAAACATTTTCCAATTTCATATTTGAAAATGAGGTAGAAGTAGATAATGGCATTATTAGGTACAAATATCTCTGAAAATATGAATACATTAAAAGAAAATTTTTATTCATATTTTCTGAGTGAGATGAAGAGCTATAAACAAATGAACTGGATTTCAAATTCTTTTCAAGAACAAATCATGACAAATGGATTATTATTAATAAAGGCTGAAAAGGAATTAATCGAAAAATAGTTAATTTCTGGTTATCTGTTCAAGAAACCTATCCAACACTTTTTATTGACGCGTTAAGAAGCTATTATATCGTATAATAAACTGTGAAGTGACCTTTTGGTTGCTTATGGTTGCTATGAAAACAAAATTACAAAGCAAATTGCAATTGTCAAACTCTCTTCGCCTCAAATTAACAATAATTATTGTTGAAGTGGATATCAATGCAGTTATCGAGAAAAATAGGAAACACCCTTTTCATCAAATATATACCTAATAAGATAATATTATGTACCTAATAAGAAATTGTACTTCTTTTTAAATGTATTTAATTAATTATACCTTTTTACTACATTAAAGTAAATTAGTTAAGTAGATATATGATATTACTGTAAACGTATTTTTAATATAAATATTATGCTTTTTCTTTATGAGTATCTTTTCTTTATTAATGAGCATTGAGCATATAAAAAAAATCATTATTATGTTGTGGGTTTCCAAAATTAAAAAAAAATTAAAAATAGATGGTAGGTACTATGAAAAGTTTGAGAAACTCTGATGTAAACTATTTAAAAAATTAAAAAAAAACATTTAAAAATAAATTTGTAAAGATCGAAGCACTCCTTCTCATAGAAAAAGTGTTAACAGAAAAATAAAAATAAAAAAAATAAACATCATTGTAAAACCACCATCTCCCTCACTACGCTTAGAATCTAAAATTATTTATTTCCGTCGATTTTTTAAAATTTAGTTAAAGCACGACTAACATTATATTAAGATTTTTAAGGTCTAAAAATCTCATTTAACCAATTATTTGGACTTAAATACCTCAAAATTAATAATTTTGTTGCAAAAATTTAAATGACTATAAAAATAAATCGTGACTACGAATTTTCGAGATTTTTTTCATTTTAATTAGAGTAACGTATTTTTAACGTTGAATAAAATTTTCAGGTCTTAAAATCCAAAATGACCCTTTTTAGGACTTAGAAACCTCGAAAACTAAAATGTCTATAAATAGCCAAAAATTGTAAAAAAAATTAAATTTTTTTTAATCAACGTAAATTAAATATTAGATATAAATTTTATGATTTTAATGTCATTATTTTCGAAATTACGAAGAAATTAATAATTTGGATTTAAGGAAATCGTAGTTATGCCGTTTTTTCGTCATTTTTTTGGTAGTTTTTCCTTACGCAATAAAAAACTATTAAGAAAATCAAAAAATGGGATCTTACAAGTACCAACTAGATGGAATTTTCTACCGGAAACTGGGTAAGATTGTAAAGATCAGAGCACTCCTTCTGGTAGAGAGTGTTAACAGAAAAAAAAAATATATATATATAAACATAATAATTGTAATACCACTAGCTCCCTCGCTACGCTCAGAATCTAAAATTAAGAAAACACCAACTGCGCTTAAAATCCTACTGAAAATAAAGAGAAAACTAAAATGTCAAACATGAAACTTCTTTATTTCTGACGCTTTGTTGTAGTCACGAATCATTCATTGATTTTCCGTTAATATTTTTTCCCGTATAAATGCTCGAATGGTTTCCTGTTTTGATCGTTAATGATTAACACATCTAGCCCGTTTTCCTATATTTGGAAACTTGGAGTACATAAAAGTGTATTAAAAATTTACTACAAGTTTACGGCTGTACTCAAATATACTAATCAATAATTATAGATAGTTCGACTGACCAAGCGATAAGAAGATACAGAACAGCTTTCACGAGAGAACAGTTGCTCAGATTAGAAAAAGAATTTTACAAAGAAAATTACGTATCCAGGCCGAGAAGATGTGAACTGGCTACGGAATTAAACCTTCCCGAATCGACGATTAAGGTACGTTCATTATATTATCAATATATTTTTAACTCAAATATATTAAGTAGGTATCTATAGTGTACTGCTATTATAGATTCAGCTATATGTATATATATATATATAATATTTGCGTTTTACTTAATTGCATATTTAATAATATATAATAAAAAAAAAATAATATTAGAAAATAATAACCGCAATGTCCAGAAAAACTAATGAGCCTATCAAATAAAAATACATTTTGGTACCTACTACTGATTTTCAATTGATTAATTCAAAATCACAAGAGTTATAAACTATACATTGTACAGACATTTGTAATTATCTGTAAAGTATCATGTACATAGAGATTTTTTCGAGCTAACTTTTCGACTTTATATAAATTATCAAATTTTGGTTTTATAAAACACAATATATTTATTTGTGATTTAGCTATTATTAAACATTTTAATATTTTATACTCAATATTTTGATAAAATTATAGATAGTTATCATTTCCGATTTTAGTTATAAAAATATTTATATCTTTAATTATTTTACTCTTTATTATTTTATTTTGTATCATAGCCATACATTTTTCTAATTCTCTCGTACTATGCCGAGACCTATTTATTACATTAACAACTAGTACATATATTCCAAAACGGTGGATAGTAAAGATTTAAAGGCAGTGCTAGAATTTTGAAAAGAGGGGGTTGTAGAAGCGTATTCCCAAGAGTTGATAAGATATTTGAGTTTTCGAGAACCCAAATTTTTATTACACAATCTAATTCCCACCTAATTTTTTTCTATTTCAAGCACTGAGTAAATTAGGTACATAATAAGTAGTAGGTAACTATTGAAATTAAACTTTGTAATGATTGTCAATAAACATTAGGCGTGTTTTGACGATGCAGTTTTGAGCAACCTGGTTGCTTGGTAAGGATTATAATCATGATTCTAGTTTTTTTTTTTTTTTTTTATTTACAAATTACAAGATATAGGTACCAAGTGACCAATTTTTTGAATGGATTATATGTATGACATAATTGAATGATTACATTACAAAGGACAAGAGCAATTTCTCGGTCGTTATTCATATTTATATTTCAAATTACATAAAATACCTTTGATGTACAAACTATAAAATAAAAGATACGAACCACAAAAGTGTTCGGTGTTTCTGAGTTTGATTACTCGTTATCAGTTTATCACTAAACCGATATTATAATATTTTTATGGCCATAAAATTATAAAACTAGTAAACTGTAGTAAACAGTAAACACAATATTTTGATGATATAGCAACCAAGTAACAATTTGAACAAACAATATTAGCAATCAGGTTGCTCAAAATTGCATCGCCCAAACACGCCTATTATAATGCGGTCGTTAATTTTAACTCGTCGCTAATACACCGTATCAAGTTTAGACAAAATCTCATAGTTAAGAGATTAATATAGCATTAAGAGCATATATTATATAAGTTGTATAATGACTATTTAAAAAGATAAATTAAAGAAAAATGAAATGGAAGTTTCTTTCTCTAATAAAAATATTTTCATTAAAAAAAAAAAAACCAAACAAATAAGGAATTTTCAATTGATTTTAGCGTTAAAACAACTATGACAAAATTCGTACGTAGATGATAATATTTCAAAGATCAGTTTATCCGGGGAACTTCTAAATAATATTTAATTCATTATCAATGATTTTTTAAATATATATTTTTTCAATATTTCGAAAAACACCGATGACCGTGTCCTCCATAAATACTTTACAAGACGGTAAGTGATTTGATACTGCAATGATTTATGCACGGTGTTTTTCTTTGTTTTGTCCTTGAAAATCACCGGCAGTGAAATTCTCTGAAAACCGCAAAACGTAAATAGAAAAATCTAAGGATAACGACTGTTTAACACGCGTTTCCGGTTACCCGCTGATTGCAGGTGTGGTTCCAAAACCGACGGATGAAGGACAAACGGCAGAGGATCGCCATGGCGTGGCCGTACGCCGTGTACACGGATCCGACGTTCGCGGCCACGGTGCTCCAGGCGGCCGCAGCCAGCGCGCACGCCAACGGCACGCTGCCCGACATCGCAGCCATCGCCAACGTTTACCAGTACTCGGCGGCAGCCGCGGCCGCGGCCGCAGGGCCGTCGTACTTCCACGGCGCTGCCGGCGGCGGCGATTACGGTAAGTTTCAGTCGCAGCAGTACGTCGGGCCGGTAGGGCCCCCGCCGGGACCACCGACCCAATCGCTCCAGCAGATGATGAAAAAACCGTTCAGCCCGTTCCCGGGGCACCACCATCACCACCACCATCACCATCAGTTTGCAGCAGACGCCATGGCGGCCGCCGACGCGGCCGAACACAACGACGGTCATCGTCACGGGCTGTCCGCGCGTTACGACAACAAGACGTCGACGGCGGCGACCGACCTGAAAACGGCAACGTTGGCCGCCACCACCACCGCCGCCGTGGCGGACAACAACAAGACCACGTCTTCATCGTCGTCGTCGTCGGCCGCGGACGCCACCGATTTTACCACCGGCACCAGCTGCAAATGCGGCATAGTCGACTGCGTGCTGACCACCAGCGGAAAATCGACCAACAATTCCGGTGGTGGTGGTGGTGGTGGTGGTGGTGGTGGTGGTGGTGGTGGCATTACCGCGTCCACGCCACCGGCCACCGTCGACCGTTTGCCACCGCCGTCTTCCGTGTCGTTTTTCATGACTTCCGGCGGCCCGGAATCCGGCAGAGACGACCTGCAGTCGGCCGAGTGTTCGTTGGCCGTCCACAAGCACGTGTACCACAAAGAGTATGGTAAAAACAAATTGTTTCAGCCGTACAAACCGGACGTGACGACCGCCAAACTTAATTTGTAAATCATAACACAAAAGTAATAATAATAATAATGTACTTCCCTTGTAAGATTACCAAAGCACTAAAACCATAACCATATTACGGTTTTTTAATATTATTTGTGTCTATCATTGGCTTGCATACGATACCGATGGCTTCATAACAAAATGGGGTAAGCGACATTTTTCGGGAGAACAAAAAAGAAAAACGGTTCACCTGGGTATATGTTTATATGTTAAATATCAAACACTGATAAATTTTTTTTAACGAGTTTTTAGACTGTTTTCAAGTAGATTTTTATCATATTACGGCAAAGCAATTTTAAAATGTTTAAATAATTTGAATTTTCGGCGCTTATACGTATGCCGATTTTTTATAAACGCCATAAATTAACCAAACGTCGTTTAGACTCGTGTGTTTAGAGTTAACACATTATAAAGCGTCGGGTACATCCTAAATTTTAAAACTCGATTGTTCGTTATACAACAGTCATACTTATGTACCGCAGTCGCATATTTAGATGCACCTAAGTCCCCTCTATCCGATAGTATATGGCATGTCGCTTATCCCCTTTTGTCGTGGAGCCATCGATACAGGGAAACCGCAACTAAACCGTACACCATCCTCGAGTCTTTTTACCCTCAATAAATACCAAAAGAGTATTATGATATTTATGTGCGGTTCTGTATTGTTTTAATTATTTCGATCAGATTTTGAAAATTTTTTGTAAAAAATACCGACACTCTCTCTTTCTCTCGCTCAATAGCCAATGCCAAAGTTAAAACGAAAACACGATAACGTTCCAAAAACAGGCGAATTACCTATTTGAAATTAAATTATTTTATCGGTATAAAATCTGCAACGTTCGTATCGGCCGAACGTACGTAAATTTCCGCCCGATTATGTCTCCACTGAAATCCATACGATTTATGCGGCGTATACCAGCCCATCCAAAAATGTTCTGAAATCCACTGTTAACTGTCCGCGATTATATGTACCCCCCAACGAATATCGCGATGAATAATAGCAATTGTAAATAGGAACAACAATCAAATACGGCGGCTGGCCAATTTTCTGGATTTAAGAACACATTATAATACAATGTATTTTATCACGTACACGGTTAGCACAATGACATGACACGGTGCGAGGGGTGTTTGACCACACGTTCTATAATAATAAAATTAAATACAAACATTATGGTAATGTAGGTAACCGCGAGGGTGTATTTAGTGGGAGGGGTGGGTTAGATGTTGCAATGATGATTTTTTTCCACGATTCTTTGGATAATTACAACATTTTATATTAAAATCAGCGTCAATGCGTTAAATAATTTAAAATAGATGGATATGAAATGGTTTTGTAATGTAAAATCCAATGTAAAAATGATGATAAAACTCCTGTAGTATAGATACTGAACAATAACTAGTTAAAAGTTGAATTATTCGTTTTATATTCTTTTTAATAACTTGACGAATCGTCGACTTCACAAAGTAAAGTTATCCATAACTATTACTCTATAATGTTGTTCGTTCCGGAGATAAGGAAAAACAGACAAATTATTTGTTTTTGCAAAAGAAAATTCAAAATTATGTTATGTCGAATTATGTTATTCGGTACTAAGTGTACAAATGTACCGAGTACAATTTATTTGGAAAATAACGGCTGACAATACAAATGCCCGTTTCTTATCAGTGTTATCATTGAAAAGTGAATAAAAACGACCATTTATGTAAAAGAAAAACATGTAAAGACAAGTTAATATATTATAATCATTATATATGAACTTATTATGTCTATAATGAAATTATGAAAAATTACATACCACTTATACTACCATTTAAAATACTCTAAGTTATTTGTTCTTTAAAAAAAAATATTCTAGTAATATGTTTAATTATCGGGTAATTTCAGAAAATGCCAAAAATTTTTTATTTCTTTCAACTCCGTGGTTTTTTTCAAATTTAAGACCCAAAAATTGCATACGAAATTGAAAAACTATTCCTCGAACACATCAAAAAAATTTAAATAATCGAACTATTTTTGAAGCCTATAGGAACATTTAAATTGTTACGTAAACATTCTCATTTATAGCAAAACCCAAAATTTAAAGAACACCTTGATGAGCTGCAGTTCTCTTTAAAACATTCGAATTGATATTTGTTTAATTTTCTACAGTTTCTATGTTGCCAAAAAAGTTCACATCTCAAATTTATCCATTTCCCACATTCCAATATTGATTCTTTTTAAAAATAAATATCAAAGTTTGTGTTACTCTATATTAAAATATATAGGTAATTACAAATTAATAGTTATTATTCGCATCTCAGTGTTCTATTTAGAAGAAGTACGCTGAAATGTCTTTAAAAAAAAAGGGTTGGTACTCCCCATAAGTCCACCCCCAAATCAAGCACTGAGTATTTACCAAATAACTTTTACATTAAAAACACTTGCTACTTTATTAAGATGTTTATAATAAATATATTCTGAGGAATAGTTGAATGACTATAACTAATAACTCGGTCCAAAGAGTAACCCGTCTTATAACCGACAAATACCAGCTAGTACAATAAAATTTAAGTTTCGGAATTTAAAGTTGGAACCCAGTTTTAATTATTTGAAGAGCTTTCATAAAAAAAAACCGCACCCTTATTGAACATTTAATATTAAATTTAACCCTTTTTATAATATTTAATTATAACTTTAAGTTTTAAATGTTTTCATATTTAATGGAAGTTTAGATTTTATTAAAAAAAAAAAAAAGTTAAACCAAATCTTATTTCATATTTTTAAAAGAATCCGGGACCAGAAATCAAAAACTTCCTACTACTAGTGTCTATTAAATATTTTAATTTTATTTAATAATTAATTCTAATAGACAAATTTTAGATCATAACCGTACAAATTGATCTTTGCCAAAATAAAAAAACAAATATTAGGTATATTAAAAAAACTACCTATATACGGAGAATATCATTACGTATTAGTTGTTAGGCTTGCTCGCAAAATTATAATTTTTAGCACAGTTCGTATTATGATTTCTTACCAATATTTAATATATTTACTAAAATTACAAAAATAATTATCATTTAAACTAAACATATTTATACAAATAATTTTACTTGAATATAATATAATAACTAATGTACATTAGTAAAATTTTTTCTTTTTTTATATTTATCAATTATGTATCCGGGTATAATACCTACATTTTTATAACGAAAAACATTTTTAACCATTTAACAATAACTTAACTTATATAACTAAAATATAATTTATTTTGAATAAATAACTAATAAAAAAATATGAATAATGTAGGTAGTTAATTTGAATTTATAAAACTTCTTCTTCTTCTTCTTCTTCTTCTTCTTCTCCTTCGCCTTCTCTCCTAACTATTTGGGGTCGGCCACCCTGGTCCTACACTTCCACTTAACTCTATCTCCCGCATCTTCTTCACTTACTCCCACCTTCCTCATATCACTCGC
>JAIPRL010005300.1:0-32987 GCA_025469235.1 Pemphigus obesinymphae | reverse complement strand
TATTTTGATAAGACCGAATGACGTCAGAATTTCTTGGCATAATTGATAAATTATATTTTATTCCATAGCAACTCGTACTGTTCTCAAATTCGTTCAAGTTGCTGTCATACCATGTTATTTCGTCATGCTATACAGTATACTGTATGCGCATATTGGGGAATCACTGGCCATTTTTTTTATTATTTTTGCTACTGCACGTCATAATGTTAATAAAGGCGTATAATATATATTAAAGGCGTAAATGAGAGCGGGTTTAGCCCCTTCACCTCCAAAAAAAAAAAAAAACTGGTAGCTTCCCACATATTTTGACAATTTCTATGGCAATATAATATGGCAAAGCCTCCAACGGCTCGGTTTATCGTACCAAATGTCGGCCCTTCTTAAATTTCCATGGATTTCCGCCCATGAGGGTGGTAAGGGACAATGAGTGGAATGGGTCATAAGAGGAGTTAAAAAGGAGATAGGGGTTAATAAGATTATCAATATTAAAATTCTTCGTTTATTAAACACTTTTAATACCTATTCTAAATAATAATAATAATAATAATAATAATAAAAACAAAATATAAATTTAATAACATACCTAATAAAATAAAATAAATATTAAAGTGTGTTATAACTGTATCTTGAAAAAAGGGTTCAATTCCTGTATCAACAGCTGTTCCTTCTCTAGTTTACTTCTAGAAACGCACCTTTATACCAATTTTGTGAAATTGCTTTGGAGTGCAATTTGGCATGCCGGTTTTTTTCTTTAAGCCAGTATAATACAGTGGTGGTTTTGGAGGTGAGACAAGTGAGGCCTCACGTCGCCTTAAATTTAGACGACGAATATAATATTTTGTATAAATAATAATATATTTATATTGTACATATTATCATTTATTGAAAGATCTACACTCTAAAATTTTCAACAAAAAAATGTAATTGTTTTATTATAATATGCATGATAAATGAAAATAAACGGACGATATCACCGTCACGGCGCCATAGAATACAATATCTATGCAGCTGTGTTGTGTTTTAGTATGAATTATGTACCTGCGCGTCATGGAAGATTAATTTGAGGCGGTGGCCGCCGTCGCCTCGCTGTATGTTTATGTGTACACAAACTCACACGCCCAAAGTATGTAAAATAATGTCAATTGCGCATGCGTACTACCTCGTGAGAGACGACACGTAGCCGGTGGCTCTTGACAGATTTGTTTTGCCATCGCGCCGCGTCGTCCACTAGGAACAATACAAATTCATTGTTTAATATTATAGAATATTATTCTTTGAAATAATTTACAGTGTTCTAATGCAAATAAATATTAGATTTCAAAATACTGATAAATTATTATTTTTACAATTAGCAGATGTCACTAAATTTAAATAGGTAGGTTTATTCATCTATTATTGTGACCGTTTTTCTGAAAATTCTTATGAAAACCTGAAACAAACATATTCCAACATTTTTGTAGGGTACGAAAAAATTTAAAGTAAAGTTAGAAGTTTTATGATGCTAAATATCAAAATCTGCAACATATATATATCTTGATGATAATAGAGCTTGATGGCTTAAAAGAAGTATTACCTGAAGCTTATAGAGTATTTTCATTAATATTTTGGTGTTGAGTTACTTGTAGAATTATTTATATATATATATATAAATAAATACCCAGTTTCTACAAAATAATTTGTTTTTATTTAACGAATACGTATTTCGAAAACAATGTTCTGATCTTCAGTGTTAACCAATAGGAGCGTAACTACCGGGTGGCAGGGGGGCAATTTGACCCCCCCCCAAAAAAAAAGTTTCTTCAGACGGCCAAATCATATTGACAGTCGGCTATTCGTGTGTAAGGTTCAAAAGTAAAAAATGAGTTTTTTTTTTTTTCGAGTCGGCTAAATTGTTGAACGTGACCTTTTTTAATTGTTCATACAAAAATACAAAAAAGTTCAATCAGTTGGCCAAATTGAGACACTGTCCCCACCAAAAAAATTACTTCGCTTCGCCCCTGACTACCAGCAACCAGTCTCAGTGAAAAAAAATTCTCTTGCTTTAATATCAATAGAAAAAGAACTTATTAAACACCTTCAAACCAATGGTACATTTTTTGATGAAATCATTAACATTTTTGCAAATAGAAAAAATAGAAATATTGATTTACTATATAAATCTTGAAATATTAATTTAATATTCTTATATCAAATAAATAAAAACAAAATTATATCATCACCAGTTTAAGTTGTTCAATATTAATAAATTATCAGTTAAATTTAATAAAAATATTTTACCTACCTATATAATTTGTTGTTATACATATATACCTAATTTTAATTTGTAAACTAAAACAAATATGAATGTAATACAATATATTTATTTAGATAATAATTGTAGTTCTAATAAAAAAAATTATTATAAATACCTACCTATGTTGTTTATTATTATTTTTCCAGAAAAATACATTCAATATGCATTACAGAGGCTTGTAAATAAACCCCTCAAGCTATATAACTTCTATAGTGTAAAAATAATTAGTAAGGGTGTTCTCAAAATATTATAAAATGGTTGAGGAGCTCTGTCCCCACACAATTCGATACTGAATATATTACTCAAACATATTATTTGTAATAATAATTATAAGGAATTATTTTACTGTTGACTGTAAATAATTTTATGATATCGAACATAGGTATAATCTATATAAAATACCCTTCCTTAAATCTACTATTACCCCCTCTACTCCCATTAAAAAAAATTTGTCGCCTCAGTCAAAAATGAATACTTAAATTCCGCCACTGGTATAATATTGCAGTAAGAGGATTATACTCACTTGCTGTCGGCATATTAGTTTTTACGTATAATAAATTTTTAATTGTGACTTCATTGAAGTTTTTAAAATGTTATAACAAGAAAGTACCTAATCATTCCACGTCAGCACTATGTAGTTTCGATGATAGTACCTTTACCCATGATATAGGTGAGCTATAATTAAATTGTACCTAATATTAAATAAACAGTTAAATTATTTTATTTAAAATGTATCTAAAAATTAAAAATATAGATGGTAGGGTCATGTGGGATAAATGTAAATTTGGGCAAATGAAAAAATAATGAAATAAAGTAACAGAGTAGAAAAAATGAAGTTTAATAACTCGGTTACCATGATATATATAAAGTACAATAATATGCAATAATAAGAAATTTAAAACATTAAAGTTATGAGTAATTCATTATCATGCAAAAAGGTGTCTGATTTTTTTAGTTTTTGTTTTCTGCCACTTGGCTTTCAAGAAGTAGGTAGATACATTTCCAACAAAAATGTAAGTCAAATATTTTTATATGAATCATTACGTTATTATGTATATATTTATTTACTATTTAGACTATTTCAATGACATATTATATATTACAGTGGATATGATCCTTACAATATTACCAACACCATCTCCGGTAAGGAAAAATGTATAAAAATTTACTGGGTGAATTAATGTGAAGAAAAAATAGTTCTTATAAATTAATTATTTAAATTTTTAAGCACTAAAGAAGATTTTTATTATCTTATGTTTTTTTTTTTTATTACTTTATTGACACGTTTTAAATTAATATAGGTAATCAAAAATGAAATTAAGACTGTTTATTTTAATATTTATGTAATATTATGCAATATTTGTATGTTTAAATTTAATAATTATTCTATAATATAGAATAATAATATACATATTATATATTATTTTATAAAGTATTTTATCAACATAAATTATGTTTAAATAAAAATAAGGATGTTTATTTAACTAATATAACTGTTTTTAATACATATTAAAGATATTTTCATTTACCCCAGAGATTTTGTGCATACATATTATGCTTCAATTTTAATTTGTCCTGTGTTAACCATACAATTTGAGGCAAATGTAAATTTATGGGTATAATGAACGCCTATCAAAATATTAAATTAATGCTATGATAGATAGTCTGCATTTGCTTCTTTATTAATCGGATTTAATTTTATACATATAACTTAAAACAATTATTTACATATAGGTACCTATCAATTTATTTACACTACACGTGTAAGAGTGTAGACTGTATCATACTACATGTATACTGATCAATGTAAATGTTGATTCAACACTGAAAATTAAGAGTGTCATTTTTCTGTATGTGTTTCATGTAATTTTCGTTATTTACTGGACTATTGATACCAGTTAATATTAACAATTTACACACAAAAAGTATACATGACTATAGGTAAAAATGCTATAACTATATTATTCTGTGGTATCTATTCATAATCTTATCAATATTTTTTTATAATTACTCATTACGGGAATTGAAACATTCTAAAGATGAAATTTTACAAAAATATCAAGAAAAATCCTACCAAAATTGATAACAGTTGATAGAAAATATTATCTTATATTTTTGTATCAAAATACGAAAATAACTGCTTAATTGGCTTCCAAAGTAACAACACATACACAAATTTGATACTGAACACTTGTTTTTTGCTGCAACACAATGTATGTGCTATAACACACAAAAATAAGTCCTGTTTGGAACGAACGTCTCGGTTATACAGGGACGATTCGTAGACAAATGAATGTTCAGTCGGGTGTTAAATTGTTTAACGATTCTCACTAATTAATAATTAAGATAACCCTGTAATAAAGATCAATAATATTAAGTGTATCTATACTATATAATACAATAATATGATTGCTACTTTTTTGATTATTTGTTAATTTCCTTGGGTTACCAGGGAAAAAATTAAAATTTTAGAAACAGCCATGAAAACTATTTCATAATTATTGCATTTGAAATATTTACCTAATTACTAAAATAATTTGTTCTTGTCACATTCAAAATAGTTAATATAATTATCTGTATAAAATGTATTTAATCTTATTAAAAATAAAGTACACTTTTTTATAATAGATTTTTCTAGATTTATTGCCACTTCGATTAGGTACTATATGAAAAAATATTTTAACTTGACAAAAATAGTTATCTGGATAAACATGTAAATTCTATCAATTTCCTGTATTTTTAGTTTTCGCATAACTGGCAACCATGTATAAATTATATATTTTTAAATCATCTACTTGGATACTACCAAAATTATGTGTATTTTTATATGATATGAATAACTTTGGTTTTGGTCTTTAACCAAAATGGGATAATTAAATATAGTTTTTGTAGGTTTTTAAAAATGTTTGAACAACTTGAATGCAATTAAAAATAACCAAATTAAGTTGAAGCCTTTATTTATTATTGTAAGTAAATATTGTATATTAAAAAATACACGATAAATTATGTGTCATACAAGTATATAAACATCCTTTTTTATTTTTTGTGAAGTATAATATATTATTATAATTCTGAACCAAACAATGTCATTATTCATTTGTCATACAGCATCAATTAATGTTTTGTACATAGAACTAAATGACCTTTTGGTTAAAAACATATATTTATTAATTATTGGTATTAAAATTGTATGATATAGTTACATTTACTAAATTAATAATTTTATAATAATATAAACATAAAAATAAATATAATGATAAATTTGAAAAATTGTTTTTTAAATAATGAAAAATGTCTTGTAATTAATTCTTATACTACTAATAAAAAAATTAATAATAGATAATTAAAATATATTGGTATAAAAAAAAATATATATATATATCTATCTGGTTTAAAAAAATAAGAAATATCTGACATAAATTAAAGGATCACTTATATGATTTCTAAACACATTATCTTATTTGTACTATATTAAGGAAGAAAAAAATGTGTATAAAAACAATATTCTAGGCATGTGCAAAATTTTTCGGAATACAAAAAAAACATATTTTTTTAAAAAGTAGAAAAAAATAAAGGTAAAATTATTTGCTCATTACAAGCTCATTGTGTTTTTTTTATTTTGTCCATCCTCGCCACATAGATGCAATACTTGCTGCAGTGCTAGCCACAAGTCCTGCTCTAACAACACTACTAGTTGATTGTAATGCAAATTGGGTATGATCTGCTGGATACTCAACGTTTGGTACCTTACACATAAAAATATATAAAATAATTTTTAACAAAAATGCAATCAAGATAAGTACTTTCATTTTTATTATTAATATCATAAAGTGTAATACTAGAAAGTCTGAAATTCCATAATCAAGTAATACAAATTATATACTTTTACAATTTTTGCACACATGAAATAAGTTACACTTTAGAAATATAAGTATACTAATATACTACAAATAGTAGTAAACATTATGTAAATAGGAGTTCATTCTCCATTAATTCTAATTAATTTAAATATTTATCACGTTTAATGACTATATACTACTGAAGGTCTGATTGTATAATTATATTTATATGAATACTTTAAATGAGATAAGTATATAAAAATCATTAAATTAGTATTGTATGTTGAAAAAATAATTGGGTACATAATTATATATTTTGAACTATATTATTCTTCCATATTATTATAGCTTCCATAAATAAATAACAATTGAGGCTTTTGGCCAAATGAGACAAGTAATGCCAAGTTTACACATTTTACATGAGAGGCATTTAAACATTACGTGCTATATTCCTTACATGTTGGTTGAACTCTGTATGTAGTTTGTTGTTTCAATCATATTATTTTTATATTTTTATAATTTTAAATATTTATTGGGGGACATCGGAGTAATTTTGTCAAACTCATATCCCAAAAAAGAGATTAGTGACATATCCAGGAAGAGGTCCATAGGGTCTGACCCCTGAATTTTTTTTTTAAATAGGCCCTCACAAATAAAATCCTGGCTACATGCCTGAAAGGAGTAAATGTCAGTCGACAATTAGTCGGTAAAATTGTAAGATCTAGAAAACAAATGTTAATATAAAACAAAAACATAAGAACTCATAAAAACAACTTTTTGATAAAATCAATATTACATCTGTTAATTAAAAGGGATAGTTATTGTTTATGTACTGCCTATTTACCTGCATTAAAAAAGTATGCATCATTCGCGTATTTTTGTTTACCTATTTCTAAAATGTATTCAGGACACTTTTCCGGTAGAAAGAATTGAATACAAGTTATTAGGTAAAGAGCTTACTAAAAGAAAATTAATTTTATAAACAATGTTGTTTAAAGAGATAATTTTTCAAGTTTTTCAATACCTTTTGTGTAATTGATGAATTCTGTACTATTAACTATTTAATCCAAACAATATACAAACGATGTACAAAAAAAGTTAACATAAACAATAGTGATACGCAAACAATATACGACCGTTAAGAGACACCTGCATATAGATGTTCCACTCAGAAATTCAATTTTGTACAGGTTGGCACTTGTCTCGATTGTTCGTCAAAGGCTTTAATTATATTATTGGAAATTTGTTTTCACCATCATCTTCATTACAAAATTATACATTATAATTAGCTTATTAGCATGTAACATTGTGTAATGGACCATGTTAATTCAACAATGTAAATAAATAAACATATATGTAACAAAACAAAACAAATAAAAAGCTGTATTTGATTTTATTCTGTAAATACCTATTTTAATAACGATTTATCATTTTCAGTACACAAGAACAGCTTTGCTGTACTAATAGATGTTTTTGCGATTAATCAAATGTAATTTGGTTACTGAATTTTATAAACAATCAGTTTTGTTATAATATTTTATAAGCGATCAAATGAAATGGTTATTGATAAGATGAAAAACATAACCAGGTTGATCGCGAAAATTGTTTGGTTGTAGACTTGTTGTACATTGTACAATATTCAAATAATATTATTTATTATTAATGTAAATATTATTATAAATTTTACTCTTATGAATTCAAATTTATACAATATATAAAAATATTTAAAATATAAAATTAAATTATTCTACCAAGTTCAATTTTGGCTACACATATACATATACACAAAGGAAAACAATCTTACTTTATAATTTATGACAACCAAATAATAGTACAACTCATATATTACATTTTTGATAACTTTTTAAAATACATATCTTTAAACAACATGATCATAATACTATTTAACTACATATTTTGTAATAAAGACAATAGTACAATCTGACTTTTAATAACACAATATTATTAAATTATACATACATACTACAAGAATTGGTAATATCAATTAACCTGTAATTTTTCTAAGCGTAGTAAGGAATTTATTGGTTTTACAATGTTTTTATTTCCATATATGTGTACATTTTTTTTGGGTAGTAGGAGTAAAGCAAGAGATTTCTGGTATAGAAATTTTTGATAGGAAATTTGTGCAAGCTGGTACTCAGAGGTCAAATTTTGCTTTTCTAAGTAATTTTCCAAAACAACAAAACCTACTTTTTATATGGACATTTTTATAACACTTAAAGTTATAATTTAGAAAATAATAAATAAACAACATGGTAAAAAATCATTATAAAATGGAAAATTAAAATGCCAGAAACTTAAAAATTTACTATAGCACTATATTATATTGACGACGTATTCTTTATTAGACATATAAATGCTAATAGTAATATTTATTATATACATCAAAGCTTTGCTGAGAATCTTTTTATAGAATTAAACAATTTATTATTGCTTTCAAATTAAATAAATCTACCACCAGTATCCCATATAGTGAGCAAAGTGCTAATAGTATTTTTTAGTATTATATGTCACTAGCCAGATATTCTTGCAATTTTTATTTCATGTATGCCAAAATTGTAGATTTGAATGCAACATTTTCAGTTTCAATTTTTATGATTTGTATAAATTTTTACTTACAGCTTCCCACTCATAATAATTGTCATCTTCAGAGTCTGAGTCACCACTAGATGAAAATAATTGATATTCAATTTTTTCTTGAAATGCAATACATAATTTGTAATCTATGTCTGGTGGTTCAAATCTAAAATCAAAAATTAAATAAAATATAGATATATGTAAGTATATAGTTTAGAAATAATTTTAAATGGACTTGAATCTTAAAAATGTAAAAAAAAAATATTATCTATATAATATTGAATATATAACTAAAACAATTGCATTTTTTTTTAAATAAATCAGCCTCACTTTAACATAAGGATCATGTAATATTACATTGATTGATATATAGATTAATGTAAAATTAATACATCAAAAGACCATAAATATTATAATAATACAATTACACCCAACCCAAGTAATTGCCTTTTTGTTTTAGTTATAACAAAACAATCTCAAATGTGGACAAACGTAATATTTGATAACATAATATAATTTGGTTATTAAATGAATCATTAGTGTTGTATGATATCTACAAGAAAAATATTAATTGCAACAACTATGTTAAAATTGAAAAAGAAAATACATCTTTTAATTATTACAAAAGGAGAATGTTTACTAGATAATGAGATTTCAATTTAGTACATGAGTTCTTCTTTTCTTTTTAAAACAACAACTATTTTCTATCACAATATATTTAATTTTAATACAAAATAGAATATATGTTATATAGAACATTAATGCCTAGATACATTATACATATTTTAATATTACCTTCCCAAGTCACTAACAGATGTATTCAAAAGTTGTAATAGATTTTTTAGTGTATGATCCGGGAGAAGTAAATTGGGGTCAACATTTTGTGAAAAACACAAATAAAGAATATTTGCATTCAAGTGTGTAACATATTTCGAAAATTTGGTCTCGTTCAGCTCGTTGGCACAAAATTCACTAAAATCACAATAATATTAAAATATTATTATTAAGTAATATAAGTAATAATAACAATTCGGTTACTAGTTTGTAGTACCTAAAATTTTGACGTCTAGGTAAAAAAACATCTAGAAAAAACGAAAGTTGCTTTACTAATTGAGAAGTATAAGTCAAAGCAGCACTAATTGTGCAGGCAGGATTAGGTTCAGAAAAAGTTTGATGAAATGCATAATCCTTATTCTTATCTGAAACTGGAAAAAAAACAAAAACAAAAATAGCATTATTAAATTGTACTATTGTTTTAACATAATAAATACATTTATTTTAAATATAAACCCCATTCATTATATCCAGAATAGTCTCCATTAGCTGGTAGTGTAGGCGCTACAATTCGATATGCAAGTTCTGTTTTTTGCCTAGTCCATTCTTCACACGTATCTACCCATTGGCCACATACATAGGTCATTTGTGAAGCTTCTGCTAATGCATAACTCAAACTATTAGCAGTAGGTTCTTCATTTCTAAAAAATTTAATATTTTTAAATAATGCACACTTTAATACTTTGTTACAATAATATGTTTTTATAATAATACATTATTTAAATAAATAATTACTAAATAATATATTTATAATTATATAAAATATAATGATTGACTATAAAAACATTAACATATTGTTTCCTCAAATATATTTCAGTATTTCACCAACACCCGAATATAAATCTCTGGTTCAACACTCTGTTCCCTTTCTGGTCTATACATCAACCGAATTTTGAATACCAATTTTTAACATTAGTGAACCGAGTTCATAGGTCAAGGTATGGATGGTTAAGGTTAATTTGTCGACAGTTTCACAAAATTCAAATTTAGCAAAAATATAAGGTATACTATATATTGGTTATTTAAATATTACATGTAATATTGATATATTCTGGTATATTATGCAGTACCTACATATTATACGAGTAAGTAACTATTATGTACCTATATAATTATTTAAATTTGTCAATATTGTCAAGAGATAAATAAAAACAGAAATTAGAAAATAAACGGTTTATTTAGGTCAATTACTGATCGGGAAGCTTATAAATACGAGTGGTCTATTTGAAAATGAACATCTATAGATCTATAGTATATAATTAAACATTTTTTTAAAAAAAAAATCTTTAAGGAACTAAACTGAACTTTTTTCTCCTCTTTTGACTAAACAATTTATAATTATATTAGATTACACATAAAATATACCTAAGGCCAATACCCTATGGACAAGTTTTGAATACCATCTGTAAAAATAATTTTGATCAAATGAATTGACCGGGAACCAAAACAATTTATCAAGTGATTATATTTATTCAACCAACAAACAGTCCATGTATAGTTCGGTCAAATGAACCGACTGGGAACCCTAATGTTTGTGCAGTAATTTTTTAAACTTTTAAAAGGTCCATGCATGGTTCGATCAAATATATCAATCAGGAACTATATTTGTTGAAATACGGTTTTAAATCGGTGTATGCACCTTTCGGTCATGTGAATCGATCCAGCACTAACTTCTCGGGTAGAGTATGCTAAAAGTCACTGTGCTAATAATAACATAAAAAATTCTGTACAGATTTAAATATTATAATTATAAAACTAAATGACTTGGATATCCATTTATAATTTATTTTAATTTCATTTTATGGAAAAAATTCCATTTATACTCCTTAGATGAATTTTGTTAAATGTGCCAAGGATAAGAAAAACTGATGTTCTTTGAAAAAAAAATCTAATTAAACACAAATAAAATAATTTAAATAAGTTATGTTTTAAGTTTACATAAATTCTGTAGTATAATATTAATTTTCTATTATCAATAAATTACAATGAAAAATAAGTTTATTTGAATTAAAAATAAAATAAATTACAAGTTATCATTTATTAATTAGTTATAATAGAAAATCAATATTATACCACAGAATCTTTGTAAACTTAACGCATACAATGAGATATTTGTTTTAATTGATGTTTACATTGTGTACATAAAGCTGTGGCTGTGGTGATACTTCTAGAACTTGGATAAATATTTAAAAAATTATGGGAATAATAAATTGAATAATTGAACATTTTAGTAGCATTGATTTTATTAGGTAAAATACTTAAATAATTATAATATATTATATAAAAGCAATGGTAAGTATTTTCTAAATTATTATTATGAAATATTTTACTCACTGTATAATTGTTGGATGTACTTCGTTCAAAGTAAAAATATTTGTGATAAGCTCACCAATACGTATTTGAATAATTTTTTTTAAATTTGGTCTGACTGCTGACAGTTCATCTGTTTTATCTTTTAATACAGATGCTTGAACCTTAGTAAACTCTTCTAAACGTACCACACGTCTTCCATAACGATCAACTCTTGCTTTTTGGCTGTCAATTTCCAAATTCAATTTTTTGAGTTGAGTTTTTTCTAGAGAAATTACAAATATAAATTAAACACATGTCCCATGCATATTATGTTGAGCGTTAAATAGATACATAATTAAACTTTAATCTATATTTTGAAACTTATACTCCTTACATAAAATGTGATGGCATTCATTTATGATACCTATCTACATTTTTTTTCATTTAACTGTATTTTTTTTTTTTTTTTTTGCAAGTTTCTTTGCAAGTTTTTTGCAAGTTACCTACTACAGTGGTTGCTACTTATTGGACACACTTTAGGACCAGACCATTTGAGTACATTTTTGAGTTAATAAGGCAAATGACCCCGAAAAAATGAAAAATATAGTTACTTATATAACAAAAAATATTTATTGAGATTTCAGCTATTATGTAATAAAATGTATAATAATAAAATAATGTATGGGTAGGGTATACAATAGAAAACAGTTTATTTAATCAAAAATAAAGTAGTAAAATATTGTAATAACCTAGGTAGGTACCTAATTAATTTTTGATAAAAATCCATCCAGGGTTAATTGGCTTTTCCCTTCTTCCCATTTTTCTTCCCTTTCGTCTCATTCTTAATTTTCTTTTTGCGAGATTATTATTCATACACTACCAATCATACTAATATTGACGACTGTTTGGTTTATTATAAAAAGGTAATTTTATTTATCTCCACAAAAAGAGCAAAAATACCGGTAACTTTCTATATAAGTATATATTTTCTTTTTATCTAATTTTCAAATGACCCCATTATTTGGTGTAGTGAGTTTAATAGAGAAGTTTTTTTTTTGCTGTGTTAGTATACATGCAAATCGGGACCAGCTGTATTGAGTCCCATAGGTGAACGAGCCAATTAACCGCGAGTCCAAAAAACGGCGACCACTATATATAAATATTTTTAAAAATATATATTTTTCAACCAATGGACCCCAAATAAATATTTTTTCTTAGTAAAATATGTAAGTAGAGGAGTGCTAAGGGAAGTCTGATTATTTTAAAATTAATTACGTCAATTAAGTCATAATGAAAATTTGTTAAATTTATTAGGTCACAAATTATACCAAAAGATTGAGGAATTACTGATACAAATAATATATATAAAATAATTATTTTCATTTAAAATAAAAAATATTTGGATAATGATAATTATTTTTTAATATTGTTAAAAAAAATCATTATACTATAATATAAAAAAAAAGGATAATTTAATAAAAGTGTAAATAGAATAGAAATGTATAATAACAATTTATTAGGAAAAATTTCTTGAAATTAATTTAATGAAGATATTATCATAATCAAAAGACTTATTTTAAAACTGTAAATTATTATTTTATATATGTATATAATCAGTTTTTCTTTAAATTAAAATTTTTCTATATCCCTGTTGTAATTGTCAGTCTGTCCGTAGTTACTAGTATAGGTATAGTTACAATTGTCAATTTGGTTACTAGGGTAATTACTAGATTATTGTTTAAAATATCTTTAGAAACCAGGAATTTAGTATGCTAGTAGAGTGCACTTTTCTAACTTGGTTTTTTGTTATACCCACAAATCAATTTAAGCACAATGTCAGATGAGATGAATTGCAGGATAATACCAAATTCACATGGCGACATTTTTTCCAGAAACTATATGGAATTTTATCAAATAGAACTAGTGGCAGTGAGTATTATTATTATTATTATTATTAGTGAGGACCAAACAACACAAAAAAACGATTTTTTTTTTGTATTATTACGTATTAATATTAGTAAAAATGTGTATAAAAAAAAAAATTGTCTACAGCAATTTGTTTTGAAGTTACAGCGTTTTAAAAATTATTTGTGACATAAGATAATACACAATGGTGACAACTTACGTTTTTACCTAGGAATCATTGATACAGTTTATGTTATTTATTTATATTTTTTGTTATAATCTACAAAAATTAAAAATTAATAAAAGAAAAAGGTCAGTGTGTTTTGCTAAATATTGGTGTAAGTTTTATCGTATAAAAAATAAATATAATACATGATAATAAATGTTACAATATACAAAATATTAATGTTATATGATCATACACAAAGTGTTATTAACATTAAACATTATGATGATTTGCTTATCACGTATTCGTTCGTCAATCAATGAAGTCAAAAATTAATTTTGGAAAACAAAATATTATCTACGAATGAATCGATTATTTTTAGATATTTATTGTAACTATGATTTTATTTATAATAATAGTGTACCTAGATGCAACTGTTTTAGCAGTAATATAAATTGGTTATAATTATAATTTATATGTACATAATATATAGGTATATACAAAAATGATTGTACATGAACATAATATAGTAATTAGTATTTACATAGTTTAAAATTTAACACATTCAATGCCCTAAAGTATTTGGTATAATACAATATATAAGTACATGCTATTATATATATTTATTTGATATAAAAGTGTAGCCTGTGCCACTTTTTTAGTGCTTATACTGGTTGATGACTTTCCCGTACTCTGCTAATATGATTTGTTTTATAATATAATCTTCATTTACCCCATGAATATAATTATACGTTCATTTTAATAGGTACTAGGTAATATATAGAATAGTATCAAATTATACATTATAAGGATGTCAGAGCGGCTATTTTTAAAGGGTTCTATATAGGAAATTTTTTGAAAAATTAAAATCTATCAATTGGAAAAAGTTTATATGCATTTTAAAAATAAATAATAATTGCTCCCATTACTTATATAATATTTTATTTTGGTTGTTTTTTTTATGAATTTATAAAATTTAATTGAAAATATTACTTTTGCATCTATTATTTATAACAACTTAAAAATGATAAAGAACAACATTATCTAGCGCTCTACGTAGCCATTTAAAAAAACATTCAAATATTGATATTATATTAGTATATATTGTATTAGATGTTTTTAAATATTCAAAAATTAACCAAAACAATTAATTAGAGATAATAGTAAATAGATGATATTTTTAAACAGGACGATACAAATTTACAGTATATTTTCAATGACCATTATTCTGCAGACATGAATTTTTCAAAATTTTGTGAAATGTGTCATTTTTACTGGAATCATGCTTTTGGATTCATAAAAACCATGTATTATGAGGATTTTGAAGTTTATTATGATATTTTAAAAACTACAACATTTTATCTTAAATCAGACGGAAACCCAAAACACAAAAAAAGAAACTTTAGAAATAGATAAAGCAGTTATTAGATGGGCGGGCAATAAGAAAAATATTTGACAAAATCAGTTTTAGTTATCTTCTGAAACACTGACTCAACATTTATTTAAGAAAATATATTTGTTATCATTTAGTATTTTATAATAATATTATAGTGGTAAAAATATGTTTTTACAAAACAAACGAAATGGCATTAAAATTGTATTTAAAGTATAACTTAAACATAGACTTCAAAATATTGTCATCAAAAACATACAGTACAAATCAACCAAAATAATTGTTCGTTTGTTTTGCATAAACATGTTTTCCAAATAAATATTGTGATTACACAACAACAAACAAAAACAAAAAAGTGGTACTGACACGAAATTATTTTTAAATAAAATAAAATGTCTTATATAGTTAGAACTTTTTAAAATCTCCGGGAGTATGGTGTATTTTTAATATTTATTTTTATATGATAATACTTAGACCAACAATTACAGAACTTATGAAAATTGATTAAATTTTTCATTTTCATCAAATATAAATAAATATCTTGAACCGTGTCAGTCATTCTTATGTAATAGTTTAGGCTGCCGCCACATTGCATGATCTTGTGACGTAATGCGGTTTATTTCTCGAGCTCTATTCCTCAATGAATGGACATAAACAAATTTTAGTACTACCATTATTTATATTAATTAAATATCTATAAATTGAGCTTATGTAATTATTTTCGTGTTGTATATTCCTTTAAGTTGTTCATACTAAATACGAAGTGTAAAATCCCGTATTTGTGAGTATTAAATGCCATGTAAATTGTTGTATCATATTCAACGAAATATGTGAAAACCAGGCCAAAGGCTAATATGCATAAAAATACAGTTGTATTTGGCCATAAAGCAATGTATTATAATTACTAAACTGTCAAACTGGCATTTATAATATTATATTATAGTACTAAACACATTATATGCAATATGCATATAATTGTGAATTTTTTCATTAAAATCTATTATAAGTAAAGTAAAATTATTATTATTTTGAGATTATCAATACAATGGAATTGTTATATTACACAATTTCGGCTGAATATGAAAATATATTTATTTATTTTAAATAAATAAATTAAGTACCTATGTACCTATTAAAGTATGTACCTATATACATTTTAAGTTTTATTAACATACATATTTAACAATAAATACATTATACCTATACCAGAAATGTATTAATTAAATGTCAAAAGAATGGTTATTTATGATTATTTCTGTGGTGAATTTTGAATAATTCTATGAAACAAACTAAACAAATACTAAAATACAGCACTAAAAACTTACTATCATTTATAGTTTTATTTTTGTCCGATATAGCAAGTTTGTATAAACTGATTCTTTCTTGTAATACTGAAGAATCTATTTTCTAAAAAAAATATACATATTTTGAATATTCATAAAATAAATCATTAATGAGCAATAGTATTATTTATTTATTAAAATAATATGAATTGTTTTACCTTTAAAGTAGCACATCGTTTTTTAGCAACCATTTTAGCACAATCATTTTTGAACAAATTAGCACTATGGACGACATTTTGAAACTTCATTTGTTTTTTGAAAAACCTAGAAAAAAACACAATATTAGATTAACATAATTATCTGTATTATATAATATATTAGTTATAAACTATAATATATAAACTATATTAATACATAAAAAAATGTAGGTATTTAATTAAAATTGTGTATTTAAATATTTTTCATTGGTTTATTTATTGTATTTAATTATAAAATGAAGAATGTATTCAGTAACAGTGGTGGCTTTAGGAGAGGGGGTCAAAATTTCTAAAAATTCATGATTTTCTGTATAATTGGTAAACAATTTTGCACCCCTCCTCCGAAAAAAAAACTAAATGCTAGAGCTGCCATTGTAGGCTATATGAAGCAAAAAAAAAAGTGCATTTGGAAAAATACTCATAATTTAGGCATTCAATGTTCAATTATGTACTTGTTATTTAAAATAAAATACCTATATTAGGTATATTATGTTTTAATTTTTGTACCTATTATGTAAAATAAATTGTACATTATATTGCATAGTATATTATCTATTATACTTATAAAATAATGATAACGATTGACTGTTTTTAAAAATTTTATTCTTGTATTTAATACTTTATTTCAGAGGAAACCGAATTATTGAAATATACATTTATACATTTTTTAATAGGTAAGTAGGCAGCCTTGAAAATAAAATTTTATATTCTATTCCGAATATGTATTTAAATAAATAACTAAATAGTTATTCAGAATACCTACTTAAATACCTTTAAAAATACCTAAATATTTGAATACCTAGATTAAAGAGTAGGTAGGTATTTGAATAATTTAAGTATAGATACATTTATTTTTATTTTTAAATAAATTAAAATATTGTTTATTCTAATTGTATTTAGTATTATTAGGACACATTGTCTGATAATTTATTGGTATGGCTAACCACATTAGATCTTAGACATTTTGTAATGTGTCAGCTCAGATGCGGTTAAACATTCTTGCAGACAATTAATTTAAAACTACCTAAGTATGAAAATATAAGTACTATGTGGGGTGCTAGGTATTTGTTGTAAGAAAAATTGGATTTATCTTTTAATCTATAATCATTTATCGATAAACATTATAATACTATAAAATTTAAAATATTAATATCTACCTATAAACCTACTTATATGTATACCAGATTATTATATGTAGCATTATTTACATGGGGTTTGTTTAATTACATATTATCACAAATTATATTATACAATACCTATACAATATCACTAACCTGTATTTTATAGGTGAAGATATTTTTGCCTATCTTAGAGGACTATATAAAGTGTTTAAATATGATATTTGACGTTGGTAGCCTATAGTTACTTTTGAATCCTAATGTAAAGTATACTTCATGGGTATAAATCTATAGTTGTTATATTCACACTACACTGGTCTAAGACAACTACCGAATACTAACAATTTTAACATTAGACATTTAACTAAATACTTCAAGTAGATACTTAAGTGCTATATCACGGAAAAATGTATTACACCATCAAAAATACCAGTGAGCAATCTATAGAATATGTAATCATTAATCAATAATATTATACTATAGGTATCTATTTGTACAACGGTTTCAAGGCAGAAGCTGAATATGCTGATACTTTGTAAGACCAACATTTTTTTAAATAGGTATGATAAGATGAGAAAATAAATGTAAGTATGTACGTACAAATGAACAAAAAAATTTAAAAAACATTAAGGTGTGTCCACACTTGAGCAAATTTGTATGTGCATTGTATTTTCCCACTCATCCATTGTTTGGTCGACCAACGCACATCACACACAATCCAATCAGGTGCGGATTATGTGTTGTACGGCGCAAAAACAAACACACAAGCTGAGCATGTGTGACCTTGTTCAATTTTTGATGCTAGCTAAATTTAGTGTACAAAAGTAAAATACAAAATACACACAAATTTGCTCAAGCATGGACACACCTTAAGATGTATACTGTATAGGTTAAATTGATAAGTATAAGATGAACAAAGATTTCAACAAAAGTTTACAAATTATTCAAAAATTAGAATAAGTTAGTTCAACAAATACTTATAGGAAGTTATTATATTTATTATAATAAAATAACTACCTACCTAAGTTACCTAACTAATTTAATTAAATTTGACTGGCAAATATATTATTATACATTATATTATTATATATTTTCATACATAGGTACCTACCTACCAAATAATAATAATAATAAACTTTTAAATAGGTATGATGATAAATAATACTGCCAGTACCTACTAAATCTGGAAAAGTGTGAAGGAGAGTTTAAACAATTTAATAATAAATAGCAGTTAAGAAAACAAGAGTAAACTTATATACTACGAGCTACTGACAGCAAATAGCACCAATAATTTTGTATTTAGGTAGGTAGTTGACGAATAATTGACTGCAAATATCTCACAACAAAGGCCAGGTAGGTAGTAGAAAATAAAAATATATAGGCACCTACTTATGTAGATCATAATTAGGTATTAGGTATTTTATTTTCAAAAGTTGGTAGGTATGTACCAATTTGAATAAAAAAACGAAAATTAACAAAAAAAAAAAATTCAGAATACCTAGGGGTACATAGCTACACTTATTTGAATAGGTATTAAAGTAGATAAGTATACCATATTTATTAAAATATATTTTATTTAGGTATTCGGTAGATATAGGTAGGTACTTTACAAGATTGTAACTAGGCGGATAGGTCATATATAGGTATATACTGTTTTGTTTTCGAGTAAAATGGACTTGCCATACCTATCGCACAATATACTTAGGTATTCAATTTGGCAACATAATCAATTATCCATTTCGTTTTATATCAGAAATTTGAGAGTAGAAAATATCACATAGGTACGGCCATGTACGCCCACGACACTCATGTGGGCACAGGAATAAAATACAATTGATCGTTCGCCCGAGTAGGCGACGGCGAACGGTCGTACTCACCTGCCCTTTTCGGCGGCCGCCGAAGAGTGGCCGAAGTCACCATTGTTGACGCACGTCTTGCAGTGGAACGACTTGCGGAACCTGAAGCACATCGGACACTGTTCGGTGGCACAACAACATTTCTGACTGATTTTACGGCATCCGGGGACTCCACATCCCTTGCTGGGTGGTTCAGCCGAAGCAACCAACGCGACCGCCGCATCCACCGATGTCGATGGTGCCGTCGCGTCGGGTTCACCGACGGTCATAGATCCGTCCATAGGTCGTGACGACGCAATAGGCACGGCCACTGCGAAAGACGGCCAGATCCGATTAATATTGGACAACAGATGCAACGCGTCTATTGCCGAAAGCCTTTGATTTTTCCGCTGCCATAACAAAGAAAAAATTAATTTACAGACAAACGGGACAAACACATACAACACACAAACGCACACACGGGCACGTAAATGCGTAAATATTAAATTATTAAATAACGTACCTACTACGTTCAGTGTTTACCGTCAATCTGACTCACGCACAAAGGAAAGCCAAAATCACGAAAACCAACTCTCTTTGTGATAGCAGATATCAGCTGTTCGTGAATTGTCCATACTACAGTTAATAGGTATTGTGGTTATGTACCTACATTTAACCGTGGTCGACGTAACCGTAGTACAGTGATAACAGATATCCGTAAATAAGAAATGACGTCAATTAATTAATATTATTGTATTGTACTTTGAGATTCAAACGAATTGACGGAGTACACACATACCTACCTATTATTTATTTTGTGCATTTCAAATAACTAACCCCGAACTGTCTGAATGAAAAATTCGATTTCTAAAATTGACGATGTATGAAAAGCAGATATTTTAACGATTATAGGCATGGTTGATGATCATATTATATTTCAAAATTTTCGGTTGACAATTAAATAATCGGAAAAATATGAAAATAGTTGGAACATTTTACATTACTATAATGGATGGCGCGAGGAGGGGGGCAATAGGAGCAGTTGGCCCGGGCTACGCGGTTTAAAAATATATTGAGACCCGCCTTTTATTTGTCGTCTTTGCCCAGGGCTCTAGTATATGAGAAGCCCCGACCTTGCTTAGGGACTTGCAGAAAGAGTTAATATCATTGTTATGCTTATTTCGCGTTTTTTAACGAGGATCTCGTAAAACCTTTCGCCGCCATTGATTATTATTTTCATATTTATATATATTTAAAAATGTTGAATGTAACATTATTGTAACTAGTTACTTTTAAGTTTAAAATAGTAGTAAGTATAATGCAACGCATTAATTTTGTAATCTAGTTAGGTACCTACCTTTTTATTTTGTATCTAGTATCTATCGTAACTTAATTGCTTTTTAAAATTAACTTACCCAACACTTGGTACTTGGTATCGACATACATTGTTGTTCGTTGAATGTACCTAGTAAAGACCTTCAAGGGCTGATCCGGGTTAGGCCCAGTCCGTAGAGATTTTCAGAAAATTCATAAATATTTTCAAACATTTCCTCTTTGATTCCGATCGAAATGAAGAATGTATTGGTTTTACAATGATGTATTTTTTGTATGTACCTAGCAAATTGCATCAAGTTGGTAGATACTTTAAAGTATAAAAAGGTAATTTTTAGATTTTTTATTTTTCCGATGAACACGTAACAACACGAGAAGCACAATGAAACATACAACATATACATACAATAATATATACATACATACAATACGGGAATCATAAGTATTGTCGTTCTCAAATGAGATATCTTGTGAGCGAACGACCAAATTATATTACCTAATTTCTAGTAGAATTTAGTATAGGGGAACACGGGGCAAGACCGTTAGTGGAGCAAAACCAATTTTTGAAGTTACATTTTTTAAGTCCGTGAACAATTTTAATTAGTGGCTCATATTATTCCTTAACATGAAACACCATGTTATCATTAATAAAATCGACGGTGGCTGTTCTTTTCCACGTTTTTAATACATGACTTAGAAGTATCAGTAACTCTCGTGAAATAATTTATGGTAGAGATAAATCCAAATGTATCTAGCGTATTTATATACATATTAGTTTCAGCTGAATTTTCGCATAAATTAATATTATTATCACCACAAAAAATTTGATTACTCTAAAATGTATTACGTGCTGAATCTAGTAATATGATAAATTGATTAGTACTATAACAATGCGACCTATATACTCCAGTAATGATAAACTGAGATTCACCTTTAAAAATCGACAATTGAATTGAATTACAGTTATTTATAACTTGTATAGTTGTATCTCAATTTTATTTAATCTACAACTTTCACTTACAAGTACCGATACCCCATCACATTGGTTTATTACACCTACAGAATGAAAAATTGTATAACCTTGAATTTTTATATTAAAATTTTCTTTCAACCAAGTTTCACTCAGTACTATAACATCGCGATCGAATTCATTTTCAATACACTCTAAAAGGATCATTAGTTCATTAATTAATATGTGCTTTAAAACTCCTTATATTCATTGAAAAAATGTTCATAATTTTTTTGTTTAATTTAACTTAATCAATTTCTTCTTGCATTTTAGTAAATTTATTTTCTATTTCTTGCATCTTAATAGTATTTTCATTAACCTTAGTCACTAAGCTATCCAATTTTATAGAAAAGTTATAAATTTTATTAGAACAAAAAGCCACTGACTCTTGAATTCCATTAAAAGATAAAACTAATTCATCCAATTTTTCGAGTTTACTAAGAATTAATTTAATGTAATATCAGTTTTTATGTATCGTAAAGTTTTTCGATAGAAGACATTTATCACATTTCCCAGTGGTTAAAGTGGAAAATAATTGTAGGGGGGACTAAAGCTTATGCAAAAAAAAAGCGTACTTTGAATGGTTAAATCTTATTCAATTTTGATTTGACATTTTTCGGACACTAAGAATCTCTGAAATAAGAACACTAAAAAAAAAAAAAATTAAATTATCATAAAAAATAATACGTAACTACTTATTACACATAATACATTTATGGTTTTTACCGAAATAATTTTTTTTTGTAATATAGATCTTGCAAACAATTTATATAACTAAATACAATTTATTAACTCTTTTTATTTAATTTTTTTATATTATGTACAAAACAACAAATTCTATCTTAAGTTTCAAATAACTATTTAGATCTATTGTTAGATACTATATACTTATATATTATATATTATACTCTAGCATTCATAATATCTTTATAAAATTATATAAAAAAAAATCAAATTCAGTCTTAAAAAACGCCACACTAATAATCTTTCAATGAAAAACTTGCTTTAGCATTTTTCATTTTTATCAACTTACAAACATGTTAGAAATATGAATTATAACTAATAACATTATCTAGCGAATGATAGACCCGATTTTTGATATTTTCATTTATACATGTTTTTTGAGCTGTTAAAATATCAATTTTTTGATTTTTCGAACAACTCATTACAAATTTAACAAATATCTTGATTACACGACAATATTAAAAATTATATTGATACAAGACTATATTTATAGTACTTTAAAAATATAATCAACCATTTTTAAACTGATGGATTTCTTTTTAAATTTCATAAAAATTATATGTACAAAACCCTTTAAAAATCAGTTGTGTAGTGTCCTCTTAATAATACATTAACACCTAATTTTTGGTACATATAGATAAAATATAATGTATCATTTTAAAATATAGGTACTTAATAATATTATGAAATGAATAAAATTATATGAATAAAAAAATAAAAAAGTAATATTAAAATAGACCTATTTTCGTCAGTATACGGTCATATTATAAAACCGTGGTTCATCATTCATTACCGTTTTCTCGTTATCTATACACCAAATGTATTTTTTTTTTTTTACCTTTATTGTATTTACCTACATGTCAATATTGTGATTAAAATTATTTTGACTAAAGGGGATGCAAAAATTAAGATCAGCAAAGAAGAGGGACGCCGTCCTCCTTCGTCTCCCCTCACTTAAACCACTGACATATCCATTGCTTTTTTTCAGTTCCTAATTTATTATAATTTGAGACAGTACACTGTGGATGGAAAATAAATTAAATTCCACACACGATAACGATTTAGATGGCGAAACAACTTTGTGGCACTCGACACACTTCATTTTTGTATGAAATATATTCATCATTCCAAGAATCATACTATGAAAATATAGAAATACTTTCATCCATTATTAAACTCCTCAAAATTTATGTCTGAAGCACCCATCATAGTAATTGATACTTCAAAACAGAATAATTCTGCTACAACATCGTCAGTTGATGCATTCGTATAGAACTTGAACCCACTGAGTGTTTAACTGGTACCTATAACAACTTATTGCTTGTTAATTCATTATCGTACTATTGAATATGTGCCATTAACTAGATAAGTTTGAAAATGTATATAATGTAATTTAATAAAAAAAAAAATATAAATTTTTAATATAATGATTTTGTTTTTTTCTTTTAATACCTCTCCTGTTTGTGTGCATATATTATATATGTAATAAACGTTGTTAGTGTGTATATGATATTGATGGTGCAAAATTAACACTGTAAAAATTGACACAGTCACTATGAAATTTGAATGACTTTGTAAAAATAGTAACACTGCAAAAAATATTGTTACTATGAGATTCGAGACTGCTATGCTAGTGTATTCATGATTTTCCTATTACAAAAATGTTAGGAAAATTAAATAAAAAATAAAAAACCAAATTTGTTCATTTTGTTTACAGTTAGAACTTAAAAATGTTGTATGGGGCTATTAGCCATCTACGCTTTTTTCAATTTCCCTATATAACTGCTAATTTTGTACGCAGAAGAATCAAACAACATCTACTAATTAATATTGGAGCCGGGTAGGTACAAACAATAATAGATTGAGAAACACGATCTGCGCTTAAATGACTTAGTAATTTGTGCGTTTAAATTTTATTCACCGATCAGCCTATTTTGTGTTTGTGTGTACCTACATATTATGTGTCGCGTGAGTTTATAAACTAAAAATAAATTGATAATTCAGGTATATGGTAGGTGGTTAATAGTTCTATGTATTGCTGGTTCAAAATGTAATAAATATAATACTATAGAGGAAAAATTCAAGTATAAGGTATATTCATATAATATAATATAATATATACTAATAGGTAGTATTACTAATACTAATAAGGTAACTATATGAGCCTAACAAATCTTTATTATATGAATATAACAAATAAAACATATTATTGACTAATAGAGTCAATCAAATGGTACAATATATTATACCTACATAACTATTACCTATAACTGTTATAAAATATGGCTATTTGAGTAGATTTTCACAATAATTATGACTCGCGATTTCTGCGTCACAATAAAGGTTATTAGAGCTGAAAACAAACGTATGTCCAGGGACAGCCCTGAAGAAATATTTTTTCAGGGCGCGTGTATCTCCAAAATACATCTTTGAAATGTAAATAAGGGAAAAAAAGGTCATTAAATTTTTTTTAAATGTCGAACAATTTATTATTTGGGCTGTTCTTATAATGTCTCGTAAAGTGTCTGTAAAAACGTCGGTAACTTAACGGCAGTGTCTTCCGTTAAGTTTCGGTTACATGAATCCATTCTTACAACCTCCGATTAACGATCGTATAACTAACCACCAGTGATTCTAGGGACTAAAATTGTGTGCAGTACGACGCACTTTGTGTAATACGAAATGTTTAAGTGTGTAGTGACACTATATTCTCTATATTATGATATTTGTTTTTAGTCTTACATTTTTTTATTAAATTATTTTATTTAAATATACTTTTAAACATACTCCAAAATGTATCATCAGAAAAATCTAAAATTCCAACAAGTGTCAAGTAACACGTTAACAGCTATTGCAGGTTATCCTATATTTCATAGATGATAAAGGTACTTTTATTATCAGAAAAAAAAACCGCTCGCTTCACTCGATAATAAACGTATATATATTTCAATTTACTTTTGTATTTCAACACAATTGCCATTTTTTTAAATTGTATAAATAGCCTATTTATGTGTTAAATATGTAATAACTCAAAGTAATTTTAAACACATAGGTACCTAACTAAAACAACCTATTATTATTATGAATATAAGTTTTTATAACTTAAATTAATATTTTTGATTTTTATTTTCTGATGAGCTCATTAAAATATAACCCCCATTCAATCAATAACTAAAATGAGGCCACTAAAAGGGGAGGGTGATAAAATCTTAAAGTGTGTAGTACGTAAAAGTATATATTTTAGCCTCTGAGTGATTCCCAAAACAACCGCAAGCGACCAAGTTTTATTGATCTGAACATGCGCAAACGTTAAATTTCCGAATTATTATTAAACAGTATTGTTATCATATTATATATAATGTTATCAATTCGTTCTTATTTATCATATCTGGCCTTCCCTCTTATTTTATTTAATCGACTATTTCGTTCAGAACTCGCACTATCGTTGTTTTTTTTTAATGAAATCTTTTAACAAACTCTTCTTTGTCGAAAAACTAAAAGTAGATTTTTCTCGTACGAAAAGTTTTACTTTTTCGAATGGTTACATTGAAATTTGTTATGTCGCTTTTAAAATCGGAGAAATCTTCTTCGCCAAGTAATAAAGAATTACGCACAGCCCTAATTTTTTTTTAAAAACATAGCCCTAGACATTTTTTTAATATACCTACATAATTTACGTAAAAAACTCGAAATACAAAATTGTCGGCGAAAATTATAATTAAAAGCACGAACGATAATGAATGTTTACGGAATGTTTGTATTGATAACACAACATAACCAGGAGATTGTGGTTTAACGGAATGATAACCGATAGAATTTTGCCGATTAAAAATCCGATCATAAAATATCAGAATAACCGCTGGTTAGCTCTAACCGAAACTTTACGGGATATTGTAAGAACCGGCCTAAATACCAAAAAAAAAAGGTCATCAACTTTCTATTTTAACCTACTGCTTTCCATAGTTGTGTGTGTGTGGGGGGGGGCGTATAAATGTAACACACACCCCCCTTAGTATCGTCCCTGCCTATACCTACAGATGTTTTAAGATTAGCATTCGTTAATAATAGAATTGGCTAATCGAGCCAAACGCATATATATTGAATAACGTGCGAACTTTTACTTCAATGATTAGCGAAGAAGAACTAATATTAATATATATGAGTACTTGTAATTATTTATAATTATTATATTATACCCAAAGTCACAATATTATACATTTCATTTTCACTTTATAAAATAAAGTGTATAATATTGTGACTTTGGGTATATGATATAATAATTAAAAACTAATATTTAATAAACGATGACGAACTAATATGTACTTGGACATGTGTACGTTCATAGTCGGTCAAACGCGATAACGGTGATAACGGGTGTAGTTTGCACAGCGGACGAAAAAAGATTATAAACACAAAAACAAGGGCGTGCTGCTGTATATAATAATATTATTATAAATAATAATTATTGTACATATTTGTGAGTGTATCTGTGTCTGTGTAAACCAATGATGATAGCAACGCAAGCGCTCGTGTTACGCCATTTCAGGCCAAAGCAAATAATATTTAACAATGTATTAGGTAGGTACGTTCGTAATTCGTAATAATACAGGTTGTTTGTGTCTAAAAGTTTAAAGTTCAAGTTTAAATGGTAATAATGATATTTTAAAATAAAATTTACGAGTCGTTTACATTTCCTCGATGCCATATGACGTCATATAATTAATATTATTATTATGGAAGAACGCGTTAGTGCGTCACGCGGATAATTTAGATAACCACATTATTTTCCGAGTGACGCACAGGTATATTTTCCATAATAAAAAATGTATTATTTTTCTTATTGTCTCGAATTTAAGAAATAGTAGATATGACTATATTAACGACCCGGCCCAGTTTATAGGTGCGAACCAAAAAAGTACACTTAAATCGTATTTGACCTGTTGGTTGTTACTCAACGATCAACTTATCACCCTATTGCAGCCTTCCTCCTAAAAATGTTTTCTATATACTACGCTGGTTATATTCAACCTTCATTTATTGTGTGAATAATTTTCATAATTTGTATATAGCTTGCCCTTGGTTGATTTTGGAAAATTTAATTCGAGTTAACCTATATATAGCTTAATAACCACGTGTCATTAAAAAAAACACGTAGTCAACTCTAGGACCACTGTTCAAAAACGAGATGCTGTTCATTCTGAATTTTGAAGACACTATACACACCCGCTTTTTAAGAGGATCTTTATAGACATTTTTTATAATATTTTATATTATAAATTCGCGTCGGGCGAAGTTAGTACTTGGATGGGTGACTACATATTTTTTTTTTTTTTTGCCGAAGTCGTCAATTTCACTTATTGACACCCCCCCCCCTCCCACCATTTGGTACTTGTTAGTGCCGGCCTTGGTTTTACCTAACACTAAAGGTGTAGGACGAATTGTCCGCTTACGTACAGCTACAGGGACGTTTACGTGTCCCATGGTAAAATATTTTGAATTACTTGCATAATGTATAACGTTGAGGACGACCATGCTCAACTCAACTATATTTAATATATATGACTGAACCAAAATGTTAGATTTACTATGGCATCTTCAACAGTTGAGAATGGCGTATGGTGGTGAATGAGGGGGAGCAATTTATTTATTTAATTTAAACATTTTATGAGTTTTGTTATTTTAGAAATGTTGTCATTAGAAGACTATTTATTTATTATATTAAATTATATATAATCAAACGTATGGTGATGTTATTATATTTGTAGGAAATCTCTAGTTATGCTTAAAATCTAAAAGTAATGTCGACAGTATTGACACTTAGAAAGAAAGTGATTGTTTAGTGCGAATGTGAAATATATAAATTCCATTTTTAAGTTGATAAGGGGTATATTTTATATAGCTGTTATCATGGTATGATGCGAGATTGAAAGGTACTGGCCATTTGATAGGTGGGTATATTTTTTGATAAGTGCTTACTATGTTCTTGACCCCACACCACGCCACTGCACATGGAATTACCTACCATTATACTAAATGTATTTATTTAAAAATAATTATAAACATTACATTCAATTAAGCCAATGTATTTTAATTATTTTTATGTTAAATATTTACAAATCACAAGATTGTACACAGAATAGACTAATATAAATGTATCAATAATTAAATTTAGAATACTAGTGCATCAGACGATGACTTTTGAAAAGGGAAAACAATTTAAGGTTAATAATACTTTTAGTCTGGAGACTGGAATGATTTATTTAATTATAAATTTGAGTTTTGCATCCCCAGCCATGAAGGTCTGGATACGACTATGATGATAAATAATAACATACCAAATTAAGTATTAGTGTAAATATGCTTGAATATTTTTATAGCATTTAAAATACATTTTAATTAGATTTTAAATTAAGTATTATCAAAGTATTTGAAATAATATTTCATGGGTATTCGTACTTGAAATGAAAATACTTAATTTAAATACCTCTGAATAAAATGTCTTATAATAAATTATAAAGTTTTATTTTAAATAATTTTAACATAATATTAATATTCAATATATCGAATTTGTCAACCAAAGACTAAAGGTCCATCAACACGTGTCCGGTCCGGCTCCGACACGTCCGTTCCGTCACCGACGATTAAACTTTATCTAATAATTTTGTAATAGGGGCCGGTATTTACACATTCCCGATCCAGTTCCGTTCCGTGTCCGGGCTATCCGATTCCGGGATTTTAAATTTGTCGGTGACAATGTTTTGTAAAATGTACTTGATACGGAATGGGTTTTCACGGAAAACTGTGTAAACAGCCGTCGCGACGTTACTTAACTTCAGTGATCGGACGATAATTTTTTATAGAGCGTACCGCAAAAAGCGTTACTTTTAAAATTTTCACTCCTCCAGCGGAAAGGTCTGAACGACGTTTAAAATATTTTCGCATCAAAAAAAAATAAAAACATATGAACACAGTAAAATTTTTTTATTATTCTTATATATTTTAATACGAATTTGAAACTACAGAAATAAGTACCAGTATAAAAAAGGATATGTACTATTTTGGTAAAATAATACTAAATTATTAAAGTATAAATATTTTTTTGAAAATATTAAGAAATTATACCTATAGGTGGTATACCTACATAAATATACAATATAAAAAACATATTATTTTTACATCATAATTCTTCTTCCTTTTAAAAGTGTCCATTTTTCAACAAGTATTTCTATATTAATATTATCTAAAATATCCTTAATAGAGTTCAATAATATTAAATCTTGTAGGCGCTTATCAGTTGTAGTAGACCTTATATAATTTTTAACTATATTAAGTTTACTAAATGGCCATTCATTAGATGCTGTGCTTACGGGAGTTGTATACCTATACCAATCGAAGCATTTTATTCACATTTGGTAAAATGTCTTAAAAGATTCTGATGTTTTAAATATTTCTAATAAATTTGACATGTCCTTGCAGTGATGAGCTAATACTAAAAATTCTGATTAGATTCCATCATAATCACTAATTTTAGATGCAATGTTTCCTGGAGGAAATAATTCAATTACTTTTTTAAAATCTTCTGGAATATAATTAACTTTTAAAGGCGTTTCAAATACACGAAATAGAGGCTCTACGGTAACTATACATATTTTTAAATGTTCGGAAGATAATATAGTTAAAGCGTCTAAAACTATTTTAAACTCTGTTCTATAAAATGTTTTCATATTAAAGGTCGTCTGTGAATTTGAGTTTGAATCCAATCTCTTAGGTAATTATTTGGATCAATGCCTAATTCATATGCAAATTGAATTGAACTTTCCACAAGATTATTCATATTTACATCATCATTATTAATACCTTTTAAGATTTCAACAGTATTATTTAATAGTATTAATGCATCAACTACATTAAGATCAATGGCCTCAAGTTTTTCTGTTAACATTTTAATTTTTTACATTATGTTGTTCATAAAATACAGAGCTACTAAAATATCAAACGATAAAAATTTTTTAGAAAGTCCTAAAGCTTGTGTTTCTAAAACTGTTTCTAAAATCTCCTCATAAGACATCCATACAGCCTTAATTGACCCTGTACGAGCAGTCCACCTTGTTTCAGAAAGATTTCGTAATTGTAGAGAATTTTCTATATCAGACAATTTGTAGTGTAAATAATGAGTAAGTATATCGTTTTGTGTTCGAGGAAAAAAAAACATACAAATGCTCAAGATTAGAAAATAAATCCCCAACTATGCCACTTGAATTACTATGTCAATTTTTTGTTTACATGGAAGTGACCCTTCTGCTTTAATCTATTCTGTGGTATAACATCGTACAGAACTCCTCTATAATGCATATGTGTGTTTCCCCAAGATCCTATAACCATTAGATATTTTGCAGAATGCAGAATGCACCGTCGCCTCCCAAAGACCACCAATAAATGGGATGCGTCTGCGGACCATTAAAGTGCCAGGAATAACGAACACTGGCAACTATACGATCTTCACATTCCGGATCATTAATAATAGTTCACGCAATACGAAGTGGTGTATAGGGCGGCCAAAAAGGTATCCAGTCGATAGATCGGATATACAATAATTAGTGATGTAACGAACTGTTCGAAAATCGAACTCAAAATTGGAAATATTCGAACCGAACTAAATACAAAATAGTTCAGTTCGAATATCGAACCTAGGAAAAAAAATTTGAAACTAATTTGTCGAAAAATGATAAAAAGAAATGGAAAAATGTGGAATCCTTCTTTACTTAGACTTAAAATTATGTTTAAGAGGCACCTACTTAATAAATTTTTATGCAAATATACATAATTAATAAAAAATGGTAATTTATATTATTGTGTTGTTTTTTTTTTTTTATGAAGTTCGGTTCGGGTTCGATATTTTAATTGAATAGTTCGGTTCGGTTCGTATTCGAATAAAAAATTGGAAGTTCGGTTCGGTTCGGGTTCGTTAAAATTATAAAAAGTTCGGTTCGACCTCAAAAATCTGGGTTCGTAACATGACTAAAAAATACGTAATATTATATTATCAATGTAAGGTACCTACTATTATTACGGTTTCCAAAAAAATGCATACTCGTATATAGATTATTTGAGTTTGAAAAGTGGCCTGCCAATGCTCCAATGTGCTGCCATAATTATATAGTTACACCGACAAAAAAAAAATTAGGGTTTTTTTTTGTTTATTTACCGTTTTTAAAGAATTTTTTTCATAGTTTTAAAATGAAAAACGGTCCGGTGAAATGTTAAAAGTGGCCTGCTTAAGAGCTCGCACAACCGAAAAAAAACTGAAATTACTCCACTATTTCAAGATACTACATTAAGCTTGGTAATTAGAAAGGCGATTGTTCCGTATTAAAAAATTTCCAAAAAAATACTTACGCTGTATTCCTTGAAATATAACTAAACATATAACCTCCCAATGCTGCAAAACTTCCTCAGACGCTTAGAAAAGAGAATATATAAATTAGAACAGCATAAAGTACAATTAAAATCACTACAAGAGAATACCTAACAAGTATTCCTACCACCAGCGGAAAACTTTTTCCATGTTTATATGATTGTTTTGTATGGCAATTTATACTTTATAGTATGTGTGTATCAAAAAGTATAAAAATAATTGAATTAGTAATTTCAGAAACTCAATTATTAACCCTTAAATTAGTTAATTTAGTAATGGTTGCTATAAAATTATAGTAACCATAACGCTTCAAATTATAATAAATCCCACAATAAATATTTAACTAGGTATAATTATTTGGTAAATGTAGGTAAAATATATGTTGTCACAAGTATTACTCGAAATTATAGGTAGTTAATTTATCTTTAAAAAGAGTTATTTTAACCATATATTTCTATCCGCGAATGACCACCCTAATGGTGTTGTTATTATTTTGGGTACTTACCGTAAATGTACATATATATAAAGGATCTAAATATTAATATTAGTAGACTTAACCTAAAAAGAGTGTTACAATGAAATAAAGAGAATTAAAACTAATTTATTAAAAGAAAAACTATCGATTACGACTCAAGTATCGGGCACCTGGAAGACAACAATAATGGGTCGGTAGA
>JAIPRL010005299.1:0-32989 GCA_025469235.1 Pemphigus obesinymphae | reverse complement strand
GAACTCGGCAAAAGATATTTTGGACAACCTCAATATGGAAGAACTTGTAACAAAATGGGCATCGTTAAAACAGCGCCGAATTAAAATTTAATTTTGTATAAGGTTATCTTTATAATGTTTATTACTAATATAATTTATTATAATATATCATTTTTTCTGACTAATTTTTTTTTCATCAAGGTTGTACGAAATTAATAAAATAAATGACTTTCGAAGTCGGCAAAATTTAGTTTTGAAGTCTGCATTTTCACTACTACACCCCCCCCCCCCACTAATATTTCTTAGCGCTGGCCCTGCCAGAGTTAGAATGTATTGGGAACAAAATTTTCAAATAAAAGTAGTTTGCAACAATATGACTAGAGGTCGATTTTTTGCCCCAAGGTGAAATTTTCACGTAATTGATAATCAAAAAATTATAATATATAATAATAATAGGAACTTGTACCGTCCTACATCTTACGAAAAACGTAGAAAAAAATAGAAACTTTATTTACTTCGATATATTTTTTACAACGTTTCAACTTTTGGAGATATTACAAAAAAAAAAAAAACAAATATATGCAACTGGAACTATAAGAACTAATAGATTTTTGAATCCTCCATTCTCAACCGATAAAGAGATGGGACAATTAGAAAGAGGAAGCACTTTTGAAATATCAACAAATATGCCTAGCTGTAACATCGGACTTTTTAAATGGTTTGATAATAAAGCTGTTGCCCTTGGATCCAATTTCGTAACTTCTGGGAAAACAGATAAAGTAGTTCGCTGGAATAAAAAATATAAAAATTATGAAGAGGTCGAAAGGCCCGAAGTTGTTCAGTTATATAATAAATCTATGGGAGGGGTAGATAAAATGGACCAGCTTATAAGTTTTTACAGAACGTTTATTCGTTCAAATAAGTGAACCCTTGGAATGATTTGTCACGTATTTAACGTAGCAGTCGAAAATTGTTGGTTACAGTACAAAAAAGATGACGAAAGGCTAATAATACCAAAGAAAAACAAACTTGACTTAATAAACTTTAGGATAGATCTATCATTGGATCTCATAAATGTTGGAAAAACTGCTAGTCCTAGAAGAAGAGGAAGACCAGTAGCAAACGGAAACGCATGTACTACAACCCACATCGGAACTAGGAATATACCCCCACATCTTCTAAGATCAATAAAGTCGACTCAGAATGACTTTCAAGCAATATTCGTACAGACACAGTGGACCATAAACATATATTTTTTGTTCGAAATGTAAAGTATATATATGTTTAGATAGCAAAAGTAAATGCTTTAGAAATTTTCATTTAAAATAATAATTGTAATACATGTATAATACATTTATAATTAAAATATTAATCATATATGATGCATTAATAAATATTAGTATTTAGTTAAAATCATTATAGTGTAAATACATAAATCTCAGCCAAAAATGTGTATATATAAAAAAAAATAAAAAATCAGGTGTTTCATATAATCGCATAAGGAATTTAAAAAAAGTAAGTAATATTTTTTTCATCTTTCAATAAAAATATTATGTTTTCAGATATTATAATATCTAACTATACTTAAAATCACCAATTTTATTTAATTAAGTATGTTTATTTTAAAACATATATTTTTTAAATAAGTTTTTGAAAAATTTGTCACTTCAATAAAAAAACGATATAAAACTTATTTGGTACATATTATAAGTACCTGTCATCATTATTAGTTTAGAGTTTATAACAAAAAAATAAAATTATGTAATTACAAACAATTTTCTTTTTTTTCCTCTGTAGTTTTATCCAAAAATGCCTTTACTATTTTTTACGCCTTTATCTACCTAAAAACGTATATATTGTATAATATATTATACACACTTATATAAAAGCATACCATTGCAAAACAAATACATTCTTGAATTTATTTAAAATGTAGGTACAAGTTCGCAGGATAGTCAAAAGAAAAACCAATTCCGAAAATTGAATTATTTAATAAAAATAAATATAGACTCCTATAAATAGAAAATTTTTTTATAAATTTAAATATTATATCATTGAAAATTAACACAAATAATATACATTATTCGTACTTTGACTATCAGAATCCGGTGAAAAAACTAAGAATGATTCATTGGAAATATAAAAATGTTAAATTGTATTTAATTATAAATAATAATAAGTGTAAAATGTTAAAAAAATATAGCACAATTAATGTCCTTAAATAACGTTATTAATGTTATACCTGATCAATGAAATAATTTCTATATAATAAGTAGTGTGTTATCACGAGTTAGAATTTCGTGTTATAGGTATTGTGATTAAAATATATTTCATACTGTTAGGTAAGTATTAAAATTTAAAATAATTATCATTAACATTTAAATATAACTGCCTACTTAAAAAAAAAAAAAAAATGCATATTTTAAAATGATTTTTGAATAATTGGAAATTTTTAAAAATATGTCAATAATAGAATTTTGGATATTTATTTTAATACCTAGGTACTCGTATTTAGAAAACAAAAAGAAATACCTAGGTATACAATATTGTTTACGAAAAGTAAAAAGTAATCAAATTCAATTTGCAGGTTAACAATTACTTCGAAATAAATATTCGAGTCTAGTTGCTAAATAAAATAAACAAACACTGACTAACAATAATAATAAGAACACGTGTAAACGAAAACATTTAGGAAAAATGGACAGCGGTCTTGAATCGTCGACGACCACGACGTACCGGGATGCATACCGAAAGCCGATGATTGCGTCAAGTTCGAGCTTATCGCGAGGTAGGCAATCGTCAGTCGCGGCCATTCAGTTTGACCGAAATTTGACCGATCATAATAAAGTCGTCAAAGACGAACCAGTTTCACCGAAAATCGTGTTTGAGCTGCGCGCTGACGCTAGGCTGTCCTCGTACGCTCGCGATTTTATGTTGCCTTCATCTGTGGCCCGGAAGGCTGGACAGCGGCCACAGTCATCGTCACAAAAAAAAATGTCACGAACAGGCTGCACCACCGCAATGACAGTTCTGTCCGCGAGGATGGAAAACGGTAAGGTTATTTACTTAATCAGTTTTAAATATATTTTCGGTCGTGCTTTTATAAAAATGTTTTAATGTTTTGGTTCTGGTTATAGTTCTTAAAAAAAAAAAAAAAAAAAAACAAAAAAAAATTGAACAACGATTCTGGTTTGGGTATCAAGTAAGAACAGAGTTTTAAATCGGATCTAAATACTTTTTAACTTACGCATTAAATTCTAGACTCTAAGGGTCAATAAGGGTTCCGGTTATAAATCTTACGTTCCAGTTCTATTTTTGGTAGTTACTTCAATTTTAGTGTACTACTAGTTCCAAAACTGATTCTTCCGATCAATTTAGTGACGTGGATAAAAAGTCGGTCAGTAACGGGTGAAAGTACTTCGCTCATTTTTTATGATGCTGGTAGTGGATATGTTGAATTTGAAAGCAATGATAAATCATTTCTTTCGATAAAACAATTCTGAGCGAAACTTAGGTGTATAAAATATAATTAGATATTACTATTAGCATTTATACAGGTAATGAAAATAAGACGTCGATAAATATAGTAAAATTAGGTAAAAATTTCAAGTTTCTGGCATTTTAAATTTCCAATATATAATAATTTTCAGTATTTTTTTAGTACCTTATAAATATTATATATCATTTATATATAGTCAGTTACTATGACTAGTTTATTTGTTATTTTATAATTTATAACAATTGTTCGTGATATTTTCTTTATAAAAGATAGTTTTCGTTAAGCTTTTGAAAACTACTTAGAAAATCAGAAAATGACCTCTATAAAGTATCAACTAGAATGAATTTCCTATCAAAAACTTATTCGATTACTTTACCCCTTCTGTCAAAAAAAAAAAAAAAAAAAAATGTATAAAAAAAACCCCCATGGTAAAACCAATAAATTCATCGCTACGTTTAGAATCTAAAATTTAAGGAAGCATTTCGCATAACTGGTAGGCTATAGTGTTCGTCCCGTCGGTACTCGGACATGATAATTTATTATTATTATTTTAGATTTAAAAACAATGATAAATCATTGCGTTCAATAAGTACGATTCTCAGCGGTAATTATTTTTTTAACAAAGTTTAAAAACAAACTATAGAAATAATTTTATATCAAAAACCTCTTTTTGAATTTTATGTTAAATATAATATTATACTAGCTGTGATAATTTATGTTTCCCTATAAATGCTTTATGATTATGCTTTATTTAATTACATACTACTATATATGTACTTATATATATTAATTATTATTATTTTTGGAGTTGAATAAAAATTGAAATCCACATGCTCACTTCCCATTTGAAAAAAGGTATTTAGTTATACGGTATAAGAATGCGTATATAAAAAGATATGGAACGAATAAAGAATGGCAAGTAATGAGGATTATTGGTGTTGAAGTTTCAATAATAGAATTATTCTTAAATTGTATTTAAAATTGTCTATACCTAAATTGTCTTAAAATTGGGAGGTGAGACATTCTATTAAAAATAAAATGATATTTAAAATATCATGTGAATAAATACCTATAATATATTGATATTTTTTATTTTCATAAAATTTCATATTACACCAAAATGCCTGTATATCGTATTATGTATATTGAATGTCCCATCTCTTTCATTTTTACACAAGTTCATGCTTGTATACGTATATGTAAGTTCAGTTAGATCCTTCAAAATAATTTGTTCGAAGCTAATCCCACGAAAAAAATCGTTGTTAAGAGTGCGTGATATGTGATGAAGGATTGAAAATAAACGAGAAACAAATTGTTATTTAAAATATGTAAAATATACGCTTTATTTCTATTTTTTCGTGTTTTTATTTTTATCACTGAATGCTGTTGCGGATAGAGTAATATTTTTAAGCACAATATCAAACATTTTTTTTTGGCTAATCGTATATTTAGTCTTGGTAAAGAAAGTCTCCACAGCACTGGTTCTGTTGAGGTAAATTAAATTCAAGTAACCGCCAAATTTTAACAGCAGGGTTCTTGTTGGAACTGACTTAGGCCTATATAGTTCATAATTATAGGTGGTATTTTAATTATTCTCTCCAAATATTTTACACGGAAAATTATTTTTCTGGATGTTATTATCGTGATTACTCGTATATATAATATATTATTATGTTATATTTAGAAATGAACCCATCTTGTCCGCGAAATCGGACTGCGACTAAACAACAGTGTAGAGGCACTCAAAAGTCAAGCACTGAAACGTCAAATGTCAAGAGCCAGCCAAATATAAAACGTATGTTGAGCCCAGTCCCTAGTGTTTTCGATATTCGGTGGGCTTCTACCTAGCTTACCACATAATCGTTGGACGGAGTCAAAAATTTATTATTCATTTTGATTTATTAAAATTTCAAGTGTGTACAAAATAAATCAAATTTTATACATAAATGATAAATGTTAAAATATGAAAAATATTATGTGCCAAAAGCGTTTATTGACCACTTTTATATTGTGAATTTATAAATAAAATATAAACTTAAACAACATTAAATATATTATGGTGCCATTAAATGTATACAAAGTAGTGAATATTTACCATTTATACTTTAAAAAAATATTTATAAAATTAGTCAAATCATTAATAATATAATTATTTATTATTTTTGTACTTAAAATTTATAAAAATATTATATATTTCTGTTGTTGATAATATTTTTATAATATGCTAATTTATATAATATATTTATTATAACTTATTTTATAATACTGTATATTTTCCCAATATTATCAATTTTAAATTTAAGTTTACATATAGCTATAAATTATTTTAGTGAAGCACCTGCATAGAATTAAAATTAGTTTTCAAAATTTAAAATATTTTTTGATATACCTAACTAGGGGACGTTCAAGTATTACGTCAGCACATTTACAGCCTTTTTAGACCCCCTCCCCCTATGTCAACAATTATCAGCAAATGTCCAACCCCTCCTACTTTATTACGGCAGCATATGTCCGACGAACCTCTCTATTAAAAATATAAAATAAAATTTCCGAATTTCATATGAATTAATTAAAAATAGATGAAAATTTTTATTACATATTTTGAATTTTATTTTATATATTTTGTTAAAAATAAATACATACTTTGATTTTTTTTTTTATTACTGCTGACGTCAGTGTGATTTGAATCTCCCCTATTCCCCTTGTCAGTAAATGTAAGCACACGACAGACCCTAGCTGTCCCCCTAGGCGCTTACGTAATATTTGAACGCCCCCTAATAGTTTTTCCAACACTAAAAAAAAAAAAAAATTTTAAATTTATTATGCATATAGCAAATACAAAATACTAAATTAACATTTTTAACATAAACAATATATGTAAAATGTTATATATCTTATATTATTTTTACTATTATTATTATTATTATTATTATTATTAATACTATATAGTAACTTAATGAAAAATTACTGTTGAGAATTTAATTGAGTTCAAAAATTAATTAATAAATAAATTCAACCGCAGAACACAAGACATTGTAAACAATTTAGTGTGAATTCGTTTTCGTAATTTTTATACATATAAATATATTACGTCAAGTTCATGCTAATTATCTTATTATTTTGATCGTGTTTTCCAGATGCTCGACTTTTGCCCGCCAATTAGTGTAGGTATACCCATTCTTTTCAGTCAGAATTAAATCACAGACTTTCATCTCATCAAATTGTTTTTAAACCTCTGTCAATAAAAAATTAATTCATTCGCCAGCATAAATTACATAAACAATATTTTATCTATGTTTATTTTGTACCTATTAACTATACTGACGTCGTGCACGACAATAATATTAAAAACTAATCTTTTTCTTTTCATATTATATACTCGTACAAAAATAAATGAAAAAATAATTTTAAAATATCCACAAAGTAAAAATATAATGCTATATAATAATGTTTTAAGGAAATTTATAGTCCACAAAATTAACTTTAACGAATTCAACCCAATGTTTTTATAACATCATAATATACAATATTCAAAATATTAATGTTTGTTAAAACTTAATTTTCCTTAAAACATTATTAGAATATAGTTTGACGTTCTGGAAATGTTTCAAGAAGATTTGATTTTTTATATGCGATTGTTATACTGTTTTCGGTGGATTTCATATTTTAATAAGATGTTTGTCCTCTCCGATATATATTTGATTTCTGGTCATGCTTGGAAATCGCGGTATCGTTTTATTGAAATAAACATGCGATTTGTACTCGGTACATGCAGATTTCCGACTGAGGATTTATGAATTGTAAATATTTATTACCTCAAAATAATCTTAGGTGGCCTGGGGAGTATATAATATATTATTGTACTTCCAAATATCCACATTGTACTCCCCGTACGTATTACCAAAATGGTCAGTTCAAAGATACACCACGGATTTACATTTTTTTTTTCCAGAGTCGATGAGATTTCACAATAGAAATATATTTTTTTTATTTCGTTCGTGTCATGAGTACCTATACGCAAAAAAATAATGAACAATACATGAATCTGTCCATTTTAAAAAAAAATCCCCATAAGTTTTGTAAAAAAGCATCCAATATACAATCAAAACATAAAATATATTGAAATGTGCATAATATGTAGGTTAAGCGATTTTTTCCATTGTATATATAATATTATGAATTCACCCTATTGTTCAAGTGTTGAGGTTTCATATTACAACATCAAGAGAAACGCAATTATAAATACAATGGAATATAACTGCATTTTTCGTCTCCATAAATATATATACTCTGTTAGGTACAACTGCATATATATACATAGGTACGGTGTATCTTGACTTTTGTATGGAATTGTCTATATAATAAAATATGATGTGTTCGAGTGGAGTTGGATATATCGAATATATTTTATTTCGAAAAGAAATAAAATGCGTAATTTTTTTTAACGGTAATAAGAAAATACGCGTTAAAACCGATGAATTATTATATGTACACAGTAAATCATAATTCAATATTTAAGTTATCACTTCTTATGAGTAGATATGAACTAATGAATATATAACCATAATATAAAGAGTGTACCATGAGAATTTACTATAATTTTAAGTGTATAGTAATCATTACAGCAGTTGGGTAGTATAAATTGTATATACTTATTAACGATTTAAAATTACTAAATCTTAACGGGATAATTCATTTTCAGCTCCCTTATAATTTTTCTGTCGAAAATCAATTAAAATTATTTTACTTTCCGATCACATATTATTAACCCTTACGGTGCTACGGAAACGCCGTATATTAAATCGCAGTTATATTTTTTCGAATCATAAATATTATAGGTTTTTTTTTCTTTATTATAACGTCCGTTTTAAAAGTCATTACTTGCTTTATATGGAACAATTTATAAGAATAAGACTATAATATTATACTGTATTAAATAGTGTCTATGGGTGTGTTGGATTCTATGTTACACCTACCTATGTATAAATAGGTACATAATAAGAAATTATTATATTACATGTTTTTATGCCTAACTAAATAAATTTTCTTAATCCTTTCAAAATTTGATTTTAATTTAGATATTATTCGATCAACTGTTTATATTTGATGGGAAGTGCATTAGGAGAATATCAATCCATTTTGATATTTGTTAGTGAATATTTGAACGAATGTTATGTAGGTAGTTCATGATATATTATATCATTACAACGTTTATCTGACCCTTTACATTTCTATAGTAACTCCAAAATAAATATTAAATAACGGTTAAATAGTACATCTTCCTATACATTAACACAAATCGAAAGCAATTCTAATATAAAAGCACTATATACGCACTATTCTCATCAGTGTAATGTATTTTTAATTTTGTTAACTTTAATTCATTTATCCTGTTATATTTCATTTTTCATTATATCTAGGTAGATTAACATTTATATATTTATTTGGTTTTATTTCCACTGATTTTTTTTCAATTTCTACAAAACCAAAATATATTAGCATACTTTGCCATGCTGAGCTGATAATTTGTGTTTGGATTTAAATTAAAAATATATGTAAAGTATATGTGTGGCAAAGTTCAATGGATGGTATATTACTCGTATTACGTATTTGAAATCGTAACACAAAAGTCATTTACCTCTCTATATAGTAGGTGTTCATAGTATTATTAAAATAACAAACTTGATTAAAAGTATAGTTAATAATGAATGATTATTATGTTAAAAAACGGGTCTAATAACATGTTGTTGACGCGGTAAAATCTGTATAATATAATAATATACGAATATTAAAAATAAATAATAATTTTTATTTCTACAAACTCTCTCCCCCAAAATGAGACGTAATATGAACAAACATCGTGAAATAGGTACTGTTGAAAGGGCCGAGGCATAATAATATAATTATTATGATTATATTAATCAGGTACACGTCCCTAAAAATATAATATATAATATATACTTATATAAGTAATCTCAATTTATTGTTATTTAAATTTTTAATGTTATTATCCTATTGTTTGTGATTCGCGTTCGTGATTTATTAATGTTTTGGTTTATTAGTTTGTATGCATTAATTTGTGTTCATTTTTAATTAACAGTATAGTAATAATAAAAAAAATAATAACATTTAATGCTTTGTCAGAGTTTAAACGAGTTCATAACGCTTGCAATGTGTTTTTTTCCTAATAATTTTAAACGTAGTTTTTTTATTCTATAACTTTCTTGATTTTAAAAACGATTATTCAGCTATGATTTCCTTATCATACCTATATGGTATATAAATATAGCTGTCTGAAATTCCATTAAAGAAATCAGTGTTTATTTTTCGTTCGACTCGTTGGAATGATGTCTTGTGCGGAGAGTCTGCCACACCTGCGGGAGTTAATTAACATAATATTATATTAACAACTTAAACTCACCATAACTATTAGTATTATATTATATGTTGTACATTATACTCGTATACCTTTTTTTCTTAACTAATTATTGTTCCCTGTAAGATATTTATTGATAGGTACCCTCTGTGAAATCGATTAATTAATTGCGGATATGGCTTTACATGCTATCTTAACGTCTTCCGCGTTCTAAGTAAATCAATAAGAAAAAAATAGACTGAATGATTATGTTTAAAATCCAGTGGCGACTAGTGTGTAGGGATGACGAGGCGATCGCCCCCCCCCCCACTCTAAAATTATATCAAATTACTTATTATTAACAAGTTTGATTTAAATATTAATAATTATTTCATTATTATTATTATTATTTATTATTTTATTATTATTATTATTATTATTATTATTATTATAATTATACGAATAATCGCCCGACATGCATGTGGATTGTGGACTGCTGAACAATACCGAAAAAGTTAACGTAATTTACTATGTTCGTGTTCGTAACGCGTGCACATTATTCCTATAATTTTTATAATTCTTTATTATTTATTTAATTTATTCTTTTATTATTGGTGTATATAATATTATTACAATATAGTAGATAAAAATTCAGTATCATAATCACAGAAAACTGAAATAAAACAACTCGGAAGATGGAAGCTTAAATTTTGAGTATAAAACGTACAAGTTTCATTATTTTTTGTATCTTTCGGATTTCGTAGAACGTATTTATATATTTGTTTTTTTATATGGTATTAATTTTCGTTTAATAAATACCTTTTAAATTGGTAGATAATTATTATTGTATTCTATGCTTTTCAAAAATGAATAGTTTTTAATCGCCTTCCCACTTTCAAAGCCCACGATCCGCCACTGTCTTAAATCTTATTATTATGTTTTTAAATTTTTTCTGAATTAAACATCTAAGATATGTTATTAATATATTCAGTAAAATTTATATTTCTGTTCGTAACGATATTTTTAAATTTCTCGGGGTTTTTTTTAGTACATTTTCCATGGCTAGTATATAACAACTATTGTTTGTTGGGATTTCAAACAAATCATTGAAATAAAGACGACTCTTATTGCATCCTATACAAATAAATGCAAAACGTAAATAGTCACGCGAGTTTTATTAAATGAACTAAAATATTAATTACCGGGAAGCTATTAGTTAATAACAATTTTGTATTTTTATTTAATGCATTTGTTTTTGTTGTACAAAGTTATTGTCAAGAATGGTTAATATCCGTAACGCAAAAGTGTAATAAAAAGTCACAAATTAATATTCAAGTGCCTATTTTTTAGCATTTATAACAAGTATTTATTTAAATTAATAATTTTATTGTTTTTCTATATTTATCATACAATTATTATTTTCTAGATGTATAATGTAGGTAATTCAAAAATTGTAAAACACATTATTAATAAAAATTAAAATAACAATAAATTTAACGTTATTTTGTAAAAGGAACTTCAATGAACTATTTTTATTCTTGCAGACTGCAGCAGTAATAAGTACAATAATTTATTATAGTAACTATACGTATGAATTTACCTACCTAGGTCCTAGACTACATGACTCAAATAATCTTATTTAAGATTTACGATACAATCATATAAAATTCACCCAAAACTTAGAATTTAAATTAAAAATTTTTGAAATATATTTATTAATATTATATTATTTATATATTTTTCTTACATTCTGTGTTACAAATAAGGTTCCTCTATTTATTATTTGTTGCAAAACACTTGACTTTTAATCGGTAAAAAAAAAACGTCGTTAAATGTATCTCCTCCACTAATTTACCAATTTTACAATTCTATGTACACTTGTACAGAAAATGTATACTATCATCTCTATTAGTGAAATTATATTATTAGTCGTTATATAAGTATATCTACTGACAATGGCAAAGTTTCGGTAAACGTAAAATTCATCGATATTACGTTATTCAATCTTTCGTATCGTATCTAGAGTCTGCAGCACTGCAGCACCCATACATTGTAAAATTACTATAATATTTCTATATGACCTATAGAGTTTCGGTTGAATTGTTCAGAGTTCAGCTGTGAACGCCTATATTATATTCATTCGATTCCTATATTAATTTCAGTTTATATTCAAATATATCATTCGTTTTTTGTTCAGCCTAAAAATTAATTAAATTTTTGTAGTATTTAATGGAGGATCCGTTCAAAAAAAAAAAAAAAAAAAAAAAAACCGTCATATATTACGTTCAAAGGCAATACCGTCCAACAAGCCATATATATATATATATATATAGACAGATAGAGACAATTTTGGGGCAAAGAGTTAACAATTTTTTTTTTTTTTTTTTTTATGCGAATGCGTACGTATAATCAATTCTAAAAAAACGCGTGCACTTTCGTCGAAAATGTAAATGGGGTTGTTATTATACCTATATGTACTATCGCGTATTGCCGGCGTATAATGACACATTTGACTCGGTTATTTCTTTTACATTTGCTCGTTTCAACTTAACGATGTACGATATATATATATTTGGAAAATTCTATATGTATACATAAATCATCGATTTCCATCTCAGGTTTATACCACACCTATATAACATATATGTTATATAGGTATACACCATAAATTGGTGGCCGACCCTTAGCGGCCAACTTCGACCGCTTATTATTATGTCCGCAATAGTGAGCATGTATGTATATATATATATATATGGTGTGTATGCGACGGGGCTCGTAAAAGCAAATAATCGGCCGACGGCAGTATAACACGACACCCTTCGGGCTTGACCCGTCCGCCACAGGGCCGAAATGAATGAGAGGACTTTTAGTCGATCGGCCGGGAAAGGAAACGGCCACCGCCGGGATATTTTCGATATATATATATATATATAATATATATATGATATGTATATATATATATATATAGATTATATTTCGGTCAATTTATTTTTATTATACTCTCGGTGGATCGGGGCCGTAACCACCTCGGGAAAAGAAAACGGAACTAGGTCAATATAATGTACACCTGCATGTAGCACGACCGAAATCGAGAATATTACCGCGGTTTCTGCCGCGTGCAATAGTGGGACCTCAGGCAAGAATATCTATCATATATACATATATATATATATAACTTGACGTTAAAACCGCACTCTCGGACTTTTACGTACGTCCCATATAGGCATGTTAGACAATTTCCACGACAGAACATGGAATCTATCCCCGGACGATTGCCACCCAAAACTCCGAGGCGAGTATATTTTTTTATTTATTGACGGAGAAAAAAAACTCCACTTACAAAATAATCTCTATAAAATACATTGTGTAGCGCTAAGATTTACATTAGAATCCGATAGCTAGTATAAATTAACATTAAAAATCCAATTTTCATAAATATAACAAAATACAAACATAATGTAACATATTTTCATAACACGTACTATACAATCAACTAAAATTTACTCCAGTAGTATTTCCTATGGCCGTCAATATATTAATTACCAGGAGAAGATCGTAAAACATTCCTTAGAAATATTATTAATTAAAAAACAGTCAGTATTCTTAGTATATTTAATTATATTAATTCGAAAATTTAATTGTGACAACTATTAAATATAATATATAGTTATATAGTATACTGACTATAATATAGTATGTATTATATAGGTATACACTAATACTAACTCGACTCGTTCCCGAAATTTTATATTGGTTGCTACCGCCTACCGGCAAAAATTTTTTACAAGTGACTATTACAACGTACCGGGAAGTGAACACGAGTTTTGAAACCAGTAAAAAATCCAAAACCGTTTCCAAACTTGAAACTTAAAATGCGAAAACAAAAATGAAATCCGTCTTGAGACTGGCGGCTTGACATATTAGAAAAATTGAAAATTTATATTTAATCTCTAATTGGTTTCATTATGATGTTTATTTTTTAGCGAACAAATTTTCGAATAGGAGTCCAGTAGGAGAATACTAATGGAATAAAAGACATTATGGTAGAAAATTCGTTCTGTACACTGTATTCTAGAAATCATATTTTGATTTTTTCAGTATAGTTTACTTATAAGCATAAAGACAACATTTCATAACGAAAATTTATTATAATTGGAAAAATAATACATACAATTTGCATGGTTACACTATAGTACCTATTAATATATATTATGGTGGTATAAATATATACATTTTTTTATAGTAATAGTTACATAAATTATACAAAAATCCGATCAAAACCGATTTATAGAAACTAGAAAACAATATGATATTTATCATTTATATTTATTTTTATCCTACGGATAACTTACCCAAAGAACGAAGTGCTTTAACTTTTTTTGAAATTATACATAAATATTGTTATTAAATTAAAATAAAAAAATAAAACAAGCTATTAAAAGATAAATATTGTAAGGAAAAAATGTCGTATAATATTTTGTTATTCAATCGAGGGTCTGCAGAGTGCTTGTTTAGAAAACTACTCACTCTAAATTTTCATGAGATTTTATATAGGTAATCTTAAAAATAGTTTAAGTTAAATAAAAATCTAACAAAGAAAAAAAATGTTATAAATACATTTTATAAAAAAATGATATATGGTTGCATATTATTTTTATTACTCGTTGATTTGTATATTATGTAGTATTTTATTGAAAGTAATAGATACTTTGGAATTTTTCGTTTTGGTCAGTATAAGAATATTGTTAAAATATGCTTTAAAAAATATTATAACATGCTACAAAATACGTATTTATTTCTAAATATAATTGAAAAAAATGTATTAAAAAAAAGGTATTAAAATCAAACTAAATTATTAATTTCATTGTCTTTGCCGATCGATTGATTCGTCTGTGACCGATAGTCATTTTATCAGTATTAATAATTTTAGACCGTTGATAAAATTTACTTTTACTTAACGTTGGAAAGTTGTGAAGCTCGTGATTTTAAAATTGTTTTTATTTAACCGTAATTTGACAAACTGTTATAGCTGGATTAAGAATATTTGAAAATCTGAGTTAAAAATTAAAATATACACTAAAAAATGACAAATATGCATTAAATAGGCAAAAGAAGTTGAAAATTTAAAAATATGCAAAATAAAATTGTTGCTATTTTTATAAAAATGATATAAATTGTGAATCAATTAGATTTAAAATAGCTTATTCTAGTAAATGCATTTGCATATAAATCCGTTCCCTAATTATAACCATATCATAATACGGCTACATAGGGTACTAGATAATATTGTCAATTATATATATTTTTTAAATATTTGTAAGTTGATAAAAAAAAAAAAATACTAAACGAGTTTTTTATTGTAAATTTGTAGCAGCAATTTTCTCTTAAGAGGAACACATGAATTATTTTCCCCAAAAAACCCATTTTGCGAAAAATAGGGTTTCTCAGGCTGTAATTATAATTAAAAACCCAAATTTTTACACAATATAGTAGACAAAACCTTCTATGTTTTCTAGTCATCCTGTTTAAAAAAAATATTAAATATTAAAAAAATTATTAATTAAAAATAATCCATTTTGTTTTTTTTTTTCGTTTTTTTTACAGATGGTATAACATCAGTTCTATTTATTTTATCGAAAAAAGAAGAAGAAATAAAAAGAACACAAATCATTTTGTCTTATATAGTGTCTAAATATTTGAATTTTTAATTATAATTACAGCCTGAGAAACCTTATTCCTTGTAAAACGGTTTCGTTCACAAATATCGTGATTACGCAACAATAAAATGTGGTATTGACACAGATATGTTTTAAAATTATTTTTTAAATGTATTTAAATATTTTTAAATTATAAGATTTTCATTTTTCTTAAAATTTCATAAAAATAGCCAATACAGAACCCCTTAAAAATCGCATGTGTGGCCTCTGAAGGCGTTTTTAAATTTTTTTTAAAGGAATAGGAATCTAACAAATATTGAAAACTTTATAAATATACTTAAAAATAACTTAATGGTCCCATTTCAGTATCAATTTTATTGTTGCTGTTTCTTATTTAGGTATCTATAACATTTTACTGAAATATTACTATGGAATTATTCTTTTTGTATATACCTAAACTTGAAAATATCTCTATTGGATGAAACGAAAATAAATTGTATAAGAAACAACATAATCTAGTGTCTTACGTAGCCATTTTTTTTTATATGATATGTATATTGTGTTAGGATGTTTCGGTAAATTATGTTAAATGAGGAATTACGTTATTCACCAATTTAGCTTAATGTATTATGTAGGTATAGGTAATAATTGTTATAAACAGAATATTCACGAGAATAACCATCATCATTATAGCGATTAACAATAATTTTTTTCTATTTCGATTACATTAATGTTATTCGCCGTAAAAATTCGAGATAATAACAATCGTTTGATAAACGATATCAATTAACATTATTTAAAACTAAATATTAAAGAAATCTATTTATTTTATTTAATACAGAATTTCGACATATATTTGCAAATTGTATATCATTGTATTCCTGTTCAGAACACACGTCTATAATATTAACTGATGATCCATTATAAGTTATATTTAAGTTATTTTAGTTACAATTTATAAGTATTATATAAGTTGTCACTTTAAAACGGTACAATACTATAGTAAATAGTGAAATACCATAGTGAATAAGGAAAATATCAAGTAAATATGGTGTTACTATGTTAGATTATGATTATGTTAGTTATTATGTACATTAATAAGAATACAATTATTTTGTTTTTTGTTATAGTATTTACACTGAACAATGACATATTTTTTAAAAATCCAGGAAGTTTAAAACTTATTTTTTGGAAATTTCACAAAATAATAATTAACAATACCACCATAAACTATAAATTATAAAATGAATTATTTCCAATTTATGGATTGCTTTTGTTATATTTTGAAAATATTAACTTAATGCATATAATACGTAAAAAGAGTTAGAGTAATTAGATTGATTTAATATTTTCGTTTGATGAACTATAGTGGCAAACCTCGCTCTTATTATATAATTATATAGAATATAGATTCGAGAATCAATAGAAACAATACGCATGTATCATATGTATATTGTATATTTATATAATATATATTATAATTTTAATTGAGAGACTTTAAATGTAATATGCACAAAATAAAATGAACTAAATACTAAGAAGTAAAAATTAATTCTGGATATCTAAAAAAATTAAATCCAACAAGAAAAAGGGATCGTAAAACCTATTTGCGAGTAGAGTGATGTGTACACCTAAAGAATGACATTAAACTATAAGGGGACGCTATACCAATGTTTTTTTGCGCATTAAAAACATTTCAAAAGACACACGTTACTAGGAAATTTAATGGTTTTAGTGTATAATATGACATCTATAAAAAAAAAAATAATAAAGATTGTAAGATTATCTTAATTTTTACCTAGGCAATTTTCAGTGAGATTTTTATTAGTCAAGTTATATAACATTTAAAAATAAAACTTTAGAATAATTAAAAGTCGTATAACTCAACATCTAATATTATTTATCAAAAATCGTTTATTTAAAAATTTAGATTTTTTACGTTTTTTTAAATTTTTATAGAGGTCATAAAACATTAAAACCACTCCAGAAACATGTAGGTATCTATCAAAACATTTATTTCTTCATTTTTAATAATTATTTATTATCATATACATGAATAAAAAAAGTTACCATCATTGGATTATTTTACATTCACTTTTTAAATTTCATTAAACATTTTTCAATTGTTACAATTTCATTTTTTCTTTAAAAAAGTCTTTATAATTGCCTATGTATAACCCCTTAAATACCGGACGTGTTAACAGCAGAGGATGTCATACCTGCTTTTCAAAGAGTTCGATATAGGCAATTATTATGAGAATTTAATAAAAATGAAAATTCAAAATTTAAAAAATATTCAAATATATTTATATTTAAAAAATAGTGCTGTTTAGCACCTTTTTTAATTGTTATGTAATCGTAGTATTTATTAAAAATATGTACCTATTACGTGAACATACATCGCTGAGGCTACAATCAAAATTCAATTCAATTCCGACAAATTTGAAATCGTATCGTAAATTAGAAAACTCACCATCTAATAATTTGATCAAAAATCGACCATGTAAAAAAGTAGATTATTTTATGGTGCTTAAATTTTTATGTAGATTCTCAAACAGTAAAATCCACTTAGTTTTCCAGAAATGTGCATCTCCCAAAACAAAGTTTTGTTTCATTTTCAAAAATTATTTATTATAAAATGTTACTGACATAGTGGATCATAATAATTGAAGTCTATAAAATTTCCTATAAATTACCCCTTAAAAACCAGACGTTATTTTATCAACAGTTATTAATCGGACGCACTCGGTTTTTAAGGGGTTTTGTATAGGCAATTTATTATATTTTAAGAAAAATGAACAAAAATATGTAAATAGGTATATTTTGAAAGTAATTTAAAAATGGACATTTTTCAGTACTATTTTTAATTGTAGTTTATTCACAATAATTGTTAAAAATATGTTTACACATTTTTCATTTTTATCAACTTGAGAGCATGCGGTAGAATGATGAAATAAAAAATAAATTATAAAGAACAAAATTATCTAGTGACTGATGGAGCAGATTTTTAATATAAACGTTGTGTATATACACGTTTTATGAGTTGTTAAAATAAAATATAAAAATTGATACACAATGCGTATAACAAAAGTCTACTCCATCAGTCGCTAGATAATGTTCGGGATAAAGTTGTTTGTTATAATTTGTTTTTTGTTTCGTATTTTTAACATATTTGTAAGTTGATAAAAATGAAAAATGCTAATACAAGTTTTCCATTGAAAAGTTCGTCAGTATGACGTCTTCTAAAAACGGTTGAAAGCAACGTATTATTTCATTGATTTAGACTTAAAAGCCTGACCAAATTAAGGCTACTTAGAATTTTCTGATTTAGAATCTAGAAATAGATTAAGATTCTGTTGGTCCTTAACTACAGAATGTTGAAAACTGAATTTTTACACTTTTTTATTACTGAAAATCGTAAAAGAAAGCGATTTAATTTTTGGAAATTTACTAATGTGCAAATATTTGCTATATAAAAGTAAGACACTTTAGACATTCACTTTAGAATAAAGTGAATATATATATAAGAAATAATAGTGATTTACTATTACACTTTAGAATATTCTCAATATTCTCTAGTAAAGAATTTACAGAATCTTAATAATATTTTCCGATTAATTAAAATCGAAATGTTATAATAGTAATTTTGTCAGGCATTAGAAAAAATACATCTCTTTTAACCGCTTTAAGATCGCTACTCGGAGTGCTGGGAGTTCTATACAACCAAAAATATCAGACTCGTACGGCCAGCTAAACTTTATAAGTACTCGGCTGACCGATACTCTGCCGACTATACAATAATTCAATCGCCGAGATTCAATCAGGCGAAAACTTTGCTGGAGGATTCAAATGTGACATAGGTATTGTGACAAACCTACTAACCAACAAGACTCGCTTGTCATAGCACACGTAAAAGAGGAGTAATAAAATATATCCAACACAAAACTATTTAGATGCCAGTAAAGTATAAAGTATTAAAATATCTTTGATTAAAATATTATATATATGATACATTACTGTGAAAAATATATTTATATGTACATTGTATGTACAGAAGTGTGAAATTCATTAGACTCGAGAAACAAAAAACAGAAACGACGTAGTTTTTCCTTTATAAAACTTTTATTCTCAATCAAACTTAGAAAATTGTACTCATTCGATATTTAATATTAGTATATTAGTATTAATATTTTTATAATATTAATATAGGTATTATATAAATAATATTTAGTATGATATCCTTTGTTTTTAATCAACCATTTTCCCTCGTTTTTCCCCTTCTTATTTGTTAACATCTTATTTTGTACGTGTTGTTTATCAGTACTGTGAGTTGTACAACGTTAATCTTTATAATAAAACGTGATTATTAGTAATTTTGTATCACTTCCTGCTTTCGGCCGATAGTTTTAGTGGTGGTTTCCACGTTTTTTTGTTTTGGAACGCTGAATTTTGGAAATTTGGCGAAATGGATAACCTTATGCTACCCGATCTCTCTCCACGCGAGAAAGCGTTGATGAATGTGCAATTAAACGAGTACAATATGTGTTCCAAGTTTGATTCGAAATAAAAGTTTCGTGTAGGAAAAAGTTCGATTTTTCTGGTTTTCGTTCCTCGAGTCTAATACATTACCACACCTCTGCATATGATTTATATGTTTTTCTTCACCACAACGAAATAATTTCAAATAATACGCGATATGTGACTTTTGACAACGTACACTCGGCGTATGTCACGCCAAAATGATCGTTTTAACGCTATTAATTATAAATATATTATGCATTTAAATTGAACGCGATTGCATTATTTATTATAATAATATGGATATTATACGGTAAGCAATCCTGTTTATCGTCCGCAATAATATTATTATTTTACATTATTATTCGAATGTGACGGTTGGCCATGTTGAATGTTCACGTCTGTGGAACGCAAATTCACGAAATATCCTATGGGCCCGGTCGGTTTATAATAACAACGACATCTCCTCCTCGACAATGCAGACGTGTATACATTGCACAACTATTGTTTCCTGTTAATTTATCGGCGTGACGGTCCCCGTGAAATATTCAGATGGAAGGGACCGGCCGAACGCGTTCCCGTGGGTCGTCGTCATCGTCATCGTCATCGTCGTCGTCGTCGTCGTCGTATACGGTCATCATCGATTAATTAAGCAGCGCTCATTTCGGAAATGCCCCGTGGGACGCTTTTCGCGGTCCGGAACCGAAAGAGTCCTTCCTAAATAACTGAACGGGTCCAGAAAATAGTACGCTACTATACACGTTTTATCGGGTTTAGTTAATATTAATAAATTATCACGAACGCCGAGGATTCGTAGTGTTTCGACCGTCGAGGTCGTGTTAGGTATACGTGTGTCAAACTCACGCGAAGGACTCGCGTTGTACTGTATTTACACTCAAAGAGTTTAAAAAAAAATATATATGTTTTATTTTAATTTTCATTGTAAATAAGTCCAAATCCCCCGAAAATTAATTAAATAGAATAATTTTGAAAATTCAGAGTTTAAAAATCACGTCCATAACATACTCGATGTATTTTCTTTTTTTGATAGAAGGTACGTACGTACGTATATCTATATGTGCGCGGGTCGTACTAATATTTAGTATATAGTATTCAATAGGTACGGAATTTGTTAATATATATTTCGAAATTCCTTTAAATAATTATTTAAAAAATTATAATTTAAAATCCCCATAAAGACATATTTATAATATCCAAATTAATACCGTGAAATTCTTCTTAAAATCACAAATACTAATGTCGATTTTTTAAAACCATGTTTGTCTATAAATTTGTAGCCTTGAATAGGTATAGTACATAATATGTATATTAATTATTATGTGTCATTTTAGACTACGAACATGGGGAATGTATTGGTTTTACAAATGTGTTTTTATTCTTTTCGTGTACTTGTATGCATAGTGTGCACACATTTTTGAGTGAAAAATTTCGAGTACAGAGATTTTTGACAGAAAATTCATTCTTGTTGGTACTGTAAAGAGGTGGTTTTTGATTTTCAATGTGGTTTTCTTAAGCGTAAAGGAAATTATAAATTGGAATATTATAATTTATAATGCCAGAAACTTAAAATGTACACCAAATATTTACTGTAGCAACTATATAATGACGTGGTTAAAATATTAGAGCCATTTAGTAATATTAATATAATTATGAATTTTGATTTGTCTTTTAGTATAGACTTAGAATTTTTGGACTAAAATCTTTTCGATAGGAAATTTATTATTGTTGGTATATTATACAAGTAAATCTTCGATTTTTTAAATTATATAAAAGTATAAAATAAAATATTATAAAATAATACTACACTAGTCACTGAGTCTCGATCAGAATTCATTTATCGAAATAAATGACTTATCATTGCTTTAAAATGCAATACATCCACCACTAGTATCATATCCGATGAGTGAAGTATTTCACTAACCAGCTATTTTTTAAATTTAACCTAATGGGATATTCATACAATACATGTAATTTAATATATAAAGTTTTTCACATTGATACAACACAATATTTTTTACCTTTATATTATATTATGTATGTATAAACTTGTTCTTAAATTTGTAAAATTGAAAAAACATAAAAAAATTCATTAATCGAAAACAAATTACAGTTTTAAGTGTAAAACCTCGCTATTCAGTATATTTTGTACCTATAAATAACTTTTAAATAAAATAGAACAAAAATTGGTTAGATCTATTTACTCTCTTACTGTAAATCTGTTTTTTTATTTTTTTTATTTTTTTTAAATCTAAAAGTGCTAATTTATCAGTAAATGTCTTATTTTGTACATATTTTGTAATTGTCAAAATATAATGATTTCTTCTATAAAAATTTAAAAGATAATTCAAAAACACATAATTATAATTTAAAACAAAGGCTATTAATTGGTAATTTTATTTATTTTGTGTTATATGAAATATAATATATCACTGTATTCATATAAACTATAATGTATTAAATAGTACAATAGAACAATTATTTATTATATTAAAAAAAAGTTTTATTATTCTGTTATATAAATAATAATTATTATTAATACATAAGTATATTGAAAACCCACTAGAAATAGTGTATTACAGTTGATTTAAAATATTTGAGAGCTCAGGGTAAACTATAATCGTAATTCGTAACTCCTTCTAAAAAATGTATATTTACTTTTTATTAACCTCACTATACTTATGTGATTCTAATAATTAAATATTTAAAAACTGTAAAATTGTAAAGTTCCAAAACTCTAAAATTGTAGGTATTAAAACCATACTACCTTATTAAAGAAAATGAATAACATTTTGGTTTTATTGGTTATTTACATATTTAGGTACGAAATAATTCTGTTGAACTTTTAGATCTTAATTCTTAAAATAATTGTTTTTTTTTTTTGCGGATAATGAAGAAAAATAACCTCGGTAATAAAATATATAAATAATAGTATAATGAGTTTTTGTTTTAGTTTTATATTCATAACTTCTTCAATTATAATAATATCTACTATGGATATAGTAACGAACTCGTTGTAACTATATTGTATACATTTTGTATTATAAGCTGTTCCTTTTAGTTGGTTACACGAGTAAGTATATACTCTTTAATAAACTTTAAAGTCAATCTGTATCAAATATTCTAATATAAAAATGATTGAATATGATTGATAAAAAAAAAAAATTGAAGTGTTGTTGTTGAACCTAACAAAAATATATAAAGTATACGGGAAAAAACACATTGTATATTATTAAATCCAATATATACTTGTATAGCTTATTCCGTTCTCTCGAAATCCAAAATAAAATAATGTCATATTTTCATATTGTTTGCTGAGATTATTTTTTATTTAAAACGTTTACATAGTTATCATGTTTACATTATACTTACGTATGATCAAATTCTTAGGTTTTCATTGACGAACCAACCCCATATTTAACGTTCCTTACCATATAACCATGGAAGGGTGTAACGCGTAGTAATAATAAGACCCCAGTACAAGATGAAAGCTTGTAGGTACATAATAATTTAATCGCATTGTATAAATTAGAACTTTTTGGAAACATTGTTTAATATGTGGAACTTCAAATTAGTTACTTGTATACGTTTATATATAATCATATATCGCTTATACTTTCATATAATCACTCGATTGATTTTAAAACCAAAGACAATATTAAAATATGTGTATAGTGTACTTATAATGTACCCAACTAGTATCAATACTTATTACACAATAAGTAATACCTTATGAATAATTGTTTGATTCTTATATTGGGTTTTAGACATGATCTATATTATAATTGTTATGGATCATGTCTAAACCACCCCAATATAAAAATCAAACAAACAAAGAAGAATTTATCAAAGCATGTTGAATCATTCAAGAATCTATTGCGGTAAAAATACATTATTTAATTGATTAAATGAATTAATTATTATTTTTTTAAAATGTAATTAAACATAATTAGGTATAACCTTTAGGAACAAATATACACAGATAAAAGCATATAATAAGTATATCGGCCAACCTAAGTATATGTAATATATATAATGTATATGTAATACGCAAATTATGTATGTATATTGTGTATAATAAAATATGGCCTTGGTATCTTATAATTGCTACAAGGTAGGTACTTAGGCATTCTTCTTACTTGGCAGATTGGCCAGCTAATAAAAATCTAATATTGTCCAAATGACAACAATATATTCAAATTTGTAACAATGATTAAATTATTGCAGTTTTTCTTAAATATGGGCAATAAACATATTATTCGAAAATTATAGTAGAAATATGTAGGTAGGTAATAACTAGTGATGGGCACTACCGAATAGTTAATACTATCGAATAGTATTCGATAGTTCATTGAAACTACCGACTATCTATTTGAATAGTTTTACATGACCGATTGCACTTTTCCGATAAAAACTACCGAATAGTTCGATAAACTATCGATTAGTTTGATATAAATTATACCAACCATACTACCGAATAGTTCGGTCCAACCGAATAGTTTGAAAACAACCGACTAGTTCGGACCAACCGAATAGTTCGATAAAAACCGAATAATTTGAAAACAACCGACAAATTCGGTAATTTATCGACGAGTTTAATACAAGTTTATTAATTAAATAATTTGATATTTAATATTATTATATATATATTTTATAAATTGAACATAAATAATGGTAATTTTACGACATTTTAATACATATCATATACATATATAAACATTAAACATTCGATATTAAATATACGTAAATTTTATGTTATAAATAATAACTTTTATATGAATAGTTTGATAAATTATAAATCGAATAGTTTGAAAACAACCGACTGGTTCAGATCAACCGAATAGTTTGAAAACAACCGGACTAGTCCGGACCAACCGAATACTTCGATAATAACCGAATAGTTCAAAAACAACCGACTAGTTCGTTCTTTGTCAATCGATAGTAAATATAATCGATAGTTTTTAAGTATCTATCGAACAGTTCAATAGTAACTATTACTATCGAACAATTCGATTGTCACTATTCAGTAGTGCCCATCACTAGTATAATAACTATAAATCATTATTTATATAATTTTAATTATTCATCGAAAATCCTATAAGTTTTGTATAAAAGGAATTTTTATACCCCATTTTTAAACCTTCATGTCATTATTTCGAGTCCAATAATTAATTAAAACAGGTCAGTTTTTATACTAAAGTTTTTATATTTAAAAACATAATAATATAGTATTCATTAATAACTTTTCGGTAGGATTTAATTTTACTTTGAATACGTGGTTGTATTAATCATGTACCTTGGTATAAGTATAATTAGTAAAATTACTAAGTACTTAACAGTCAGTTAACAAATTAATTGTCTATACTCATGAATATTATATTTTGTCAATCGTGTAATAAATCAATACTTTGAAAATGAACATTCACTTGTTTACATATAAACTAGCTGTTAATAATAATATAATAATTAACAATTATTTGTTTTACATTTTATAACGAATAGTATAAGTATTGATTACAACTATTTTCCAAATAGGTAACAACATTTTGATTAATTTTAAGTATTAAAATATATATTGATCGTATTATGCATGTATCAATTTGCAAGTATTTATAACTTACTATGTAATTACAAGTCTATAAACCCATTTTTTTTTCTCAAAATTTGAACACATTTTACAATAATACATGTTCTCGAAAAATAAAAATGGGTATTATAAACAATTGAAATGGGTATTAAAATATTGAAATAATTATTGTCTTGATATAGTTATGTACCTATCGATTTTTGAGATTTTTTTGAATATAGCTAGAATAACAACATTTTATAACATTTTCAAGTCTTTAAACCTAAAATTAACTCTAGTATGACAAAAAAAAGTTTAAAATTGATAATTGCTGTAAATAGCCCAATAATTGAGGGGAAAAGATGAAAATATATTTACGTTAATTTTTTACTTATTTAAGACTTGGTGAAAATTTTAAACCTCTAGCAACATTATTATCAGAGTTACAGAGAAATAACTATAGTCGATTTTGCCGAAATCGAGGTTTTTTCCGTTTTTATGTAAATTTTTGGTTGCTTTTCCTTATACGTTAAAAAAATTGCAAATCTTTGGAAAATCGAAAAATGATTTCTTTGAGGTACTAATTAGATGCAATTTGCAACCGGAAAATGGTGAAGAATGCTTAATGATTGGAACTCTCCTTGTTATAGAATTTTTGGGTACAGACATAAAAAAGCTGGGAAGCACTTCCCACGTTGGGTAGGATAATGATGACGGATACATTAAATTTGAAAGCAATGATAAATCATTTTTTTCTAAAAAAAAAACTATTCTGAACAAAGTTTCAGTGGATATACTTACTGCAAGTTATACTAATAATATAATGAACAAAAAAAGTTGAAATAAGTACAAAAAAATTTTTGGAAACAAAGGGATTCGAACCAAGAACCCTGCGCATGACAACACAGTCGGCCAAATTCTAACTTCACTATTAATTTATGAACAAAAAATACAAAAAACGAGAAAAAATTTTCAAAAATTGTTTGTCTTCATAATGTACGTATATACGTTTTTGGTAAAAGTTTATAGGTTTATTATTTCCCCGAAATTCGAACACATCTCATACCAAAATAATACAAATTATCGAAAAAAATGAAATAGCTATTAAAAAATATTGTACCTACCGATTTTTAAATTCTAGCTAGAATGGCGTACTTTTAACACTACCTATATTAAATGTTCAGACTTTAAAAACTAAAATTAAGAACTTTCTGATAATTCTTCTTGTATTGATTTGAGCACTTAAAATCACTAAAATTCAAAAATTCTAATTTGAGGTTTTGAATAAAAATTAATTTTTGGTGACATACATTGAACGAAATTAAATATGTTGATATATAATATTATATGAAAAGTTTTTTCTACAAATAAATAAAAATTAATTATGTATAATATAGAGATGTATTACAATTTAAATAATAAAGACAATTATTGTATGAATATTCTATACCTATAATATATATAAAAATCGTGATTCAAAACAAAAATATATGAAGATTATATTTTAACATAAAATATTTTCTTGTAAATATGGAATTAATTTGATTGGTAGAATTTTTATTTTTACATAATAATATATTTTTAAAATTATATTTACCTAATATGTACTATGTTGAATAGTTTTTTTTTCCATTAATGATTAATAATAAATTATTTATTTATTGAGTTTTATATTTTCTTTAATATAAATATAAATAATTTTTTTTGTTTTATACAATTTTTGTAGAAATATAGTTTAAAATTAACTATAGAAATACAGATGGTGGAAGTTTCTCCATAGTCCCTTCAGGCCATGAACAGAATACGAAGTAGTGCATTATTATTATTGTAGATTTTATTGCAAAGATAAATCATTGCATTCTATAAACGATTCAGAGTAAAGTTCAGTATAATAATTTTTACTGTAAATTATATAAGGTATTTAAAAAAATGATCTATGACTTTTAAATAGCCAACTAAAAAAAAAAAATCGGTTACCTAACAACTATTTATTTGTTATTTTCCTAATTTTATAACTATTTTTCGTTATAATCCAATGTTTTATTACGTTTAAAAAAAACCATGAGGAAAAATCGAAAAATGTCCTCTTTAAAGTATACCTACAATGAATTTTCCATCTAAAACTTATTTACCTCAAAACTTCTACTTAATTCCAATTTAAAAAAAGTGTATACATATAATGAAAAAAACAACAAATAATTGTAAAAATATTTCCATACATCCTTTAAAAGTATGTTTAATTGTTCAATTATAATATAATAGTATAGATTTTTTATTTTGTTATTTTGACAAATAATCTTAATTTTCTTTTACTAATTCATTTCACTATTCAAATAAATTATAGTATGTTATTATATGTTTATTAGTTTTATGCAGGACGGTAAAGAACACTTTATGACTTAAACGTGAAGAGCAGGCCAGCACTAGGTTTTAAGGGATTCTAAGCATAATCACTATCAAAAAGAAGAAATAAGGAAAAAAAAATGGCCATTCACTATACGCATAGATTTTCCTCAGCATTACGCAAAATGTAATGTCTAAAATATTTTCGCGAACCCCTGGGAATTTGCTTAGTTGGCAACCCCCTTCCGGTGGCACTGATTAGGGGTAAAAACTTAATAAATAAAAATAGAGTTATATTATTTTACTTTAATATGATATAGGTATTATATCCTACTTATTAGTTGTGGCAAGTGCAGGCTATACTATATGTTTCGTATTTTTTTGAAGTTTGTCGTTTTATGACGCATGATAACATTTTATTCTTTTACAATTTTAAATACAATAATAAACATCATCGTAGGTAATGACGATTTTTGAAAATGTTAAATATTATTGGTAAGAATAGTAAAATAATAATCGATTGGCATATTTAAGCTGTGTATTACACGATGTTGTCTTGATCCGAACTCGAAACCCAAGAAATCTATTTTGCATTTCAAACGCACCCCGCACGCAGATCACGCCCTCCTTTTTGCGGTCACCCATCCGTTCTAAGTGCTATCTCGTATTCATTAAACCCCGTATATACTGTTAAATTGGGCCACCCCGTCGAAGGTGTGGGTGTCCTCCACAATAGAGTGATTTTAATCCTCGACGATCGTGAACTGGCATAATCACAGAAAATGCGTGACTAATGTGCGACTCCGAACATCTGCTCAGAATTTCTCGATATCGATGAAAACAATTTAAATGGTCGCATACACGACGTACTTGGATATATATATATATATAGGCTTCAAATTTGGAATGCCATCAATAATTGCACAAAAGTCAAAAACAAAAATAAATATTTTATAGATAAATGTAAAAATGTAAATACTGGAAATAGATTCAAATTAAATTTATATATAAGCAGTATATTATATTTTATAATTTTATTTTTGCGTACTTGACCAATTTAATATCGAAATATGGGATGGTAATATAAACCCATAGAAAATGTGTTCTCTGTAGAAATTTCAGTAAATATATATGTGCATTTTTACGCGATAAGTACTATTCAATGAGTTAGATTGGCGTATTTTGAATAGGTATACCGAGTTATTCTATATATGTCCTATTTGGAGTTATGATTATTTCTGAAATTATTAAAAAAAAAATTCCAATATTCATTTGACATTTCCTAATACTTGTTTATTCAATGTACATATGAATTTTCATAGAAAATGTTTTCAATTCATTCACATTTTCGTTAAATATCGGTCCATAAATGTCTTTAATTTTGACATTTTTTCCAATTTTTTTTTCAATCATTTAATATTCGTTAATATAGTATAGGTATAGGCATGTATTACTCTTTATTCACTTTATTTTTTACCCATCGAGTCATTTATTTATTTATTTTCACTTATTAGTGTTTATTTTCCGATAGTATACTTCGGGATAAGAATGTCCATATCTATTATATATAATATTGTACGAAATTTTATGCTTCGTTTACGGATTACACGACGCGCAATAAAGTAACCCTTCGCGCTTCGTGACCGAATCATTGAGCCACTGGCTTAACCTATCCGAGTATCCAACCAGGACATCTGGTTATACCGTGTCGTTCGTATATATATAATATAACACAAGTTTCTGCAATTCGTAATGCTTTTACCGACCAGTACTATGTCACGTACAACAACAATTTTACATTTCACTTGTTGATATATCCCCCGCCAAATATGAACATTTATTTCGCTCGTCATAATAATATGTGAAATAACGACAATACCGCTTCTGAGCCTCCTCATCGTTATTCAACCGAAAGTGGGTATATATGTTAGGTATTTTCATTCTTTGGCCAGAAGTTTGGAATTTCAGACCAAAGGTATACCACAATATACATACCTATAATATCTGAGTTTCGAATTTAATTTTACAGTAGGTATATAAATATATACAGACTCGCGTATGCGGTGATACGAAATGAACAAAATATTATAACGTAATAACTAATAAATTACAGTAATTCGTTCGTAACGAAATATATAAATATTAACTTATCGATAAATCGTTGTACGACGTATACATTTCCTTACTAACGATAAACTAAATAATATTTTCGTATAGGCAGGTATATATTGTATTGAATTTGTATGTAGCCTATAAGTACAAAAATTGAAGACCATAATCACTATAGTCATTTGCGCAGATATACCTGCAGATATTATATTATTCCGAAAATCTATACTTTCGATTGTATTTTAGCCGCGAAAACGTCATTAAATTAACATTCCATTTATTCGGAACCGAAAATAATTAAGTGCGGAAGTTTTCGATCGAGAAAATATAAAACTTTTGGCGCGCATATATATATATACGTATGGTACGTCAAGAGTCTGATGATTGATTCGACGGTATACTTTTTAACGACCCCGTAGGCGCTTTAGAAGCCCACTATACCGCTCCCAAATGAAATTCCACGGGTTTCAAACAAAAACATTCGATCCATAAATAACCGAATGTGCTGATTGACGAGGTCCACACACCTCTACCCTTGTTATCCGGTTTTTAATGAACCCACACCGGAAAAATGAAACTTTTACGATATTTCCATTACAGCGTATAATATACGTACCTATATTATTATTATTATTATTATTATTATTATTATTATTATTATCGTAGTACTATATAGTATATAATATTATAATTATACGTTCCGTACGATTTTGTCCGTTCTATGTCCATATTATTTCGTCCGTGTGATTAATGGGCGTATAACCGTTTGCGATTAATTCTCGGGGTATACGATTTTCGCACATTTCGAACGATGCATTATTGGTCATTATACCATAGTATTGTACTGTATTCTCTATGCATATACACCCCGGTTAATGTCCGTCCTTTGGCTATTCTACTGTGCAATGGTTGCACACGTCAACCCCACACGCGCCCATATTTGCATGTGTCGTATAAGCATTCTAAAAACAGACATAATAATAGGTACGATAATACATACACCCTATTATCGTACACTATATTGTATTATTGTACACTAGAACATTATTATATATTATATACCGGCTAACGAGGAATATTGCTGACCTCAATCGACTCCGGGAGAAGTCTAAATGCAAAAACAAAAATGTTAACGCGGTATATCTCGGGTCGACGTACACTGAACCGTTCAGCGCATTCTGAATGAACACCGTATACACAATAATATACGAGTACACTGCATGATAATATAAAATATACGTTATAATATTCACTATAAAGTGCATACGCGAATAATGTCAATAGTTTATAGGTAATGATACCAATAATAAAACGCGTTTAAACCGTTCGCCAACCGGTAAAGCGTAATATGGCTAGGTATTGTGTGCATTTTTAAAATCATAAGATAACGTTTAAAATTAAACTTTACACGGGCATCGAAACATGTACACTGACCATAGTGTGTGTGTGTTTTTTTTTTAAATCGTTCGACGTACGAAACACAATATTAATCAATGTAGGAAACTAGAAGAATGATTCAGTTAAAAACAAACATTATGTTCAAACAGAATACGGATAGATTTTGTATACAACTGTGACCATTCAACGTGTCCTTGATTACAGTGCGTTAACAATTTAGGACGTATTGTAGTAAAATACCCATGGGTATGTTTTCGTCAGCTGTATTATAAAATGCTTCACAAAAGGAAATACATTTTGACTAATGCACTCGATTATTCATACGAAATCATATCACTTGTATACAGTTGTGCATATAAACAAACACATATATGTTTTTATTGTTGTATATATTGAAATTTGAATGTATAAGTAGGTATAATATGTTATAAATCTTATGACATTGTGTTTCAGATTTCAAGTTCACTGATACTGTCCGTCAACGTTATTGGTATAAATAATTTCCGATGTCACATTTAAATTCAAGTCTCTATAAAAAAATGATAAAAATGTATGTAAATACATAGCCGACAGTAAAAATTACACTTTAACAAACTCTTATGCGTTTTTACTACATTTAAATGTTTAATTTTTTATCGTTCAGATGTCAGACTCTTAGTTTTCAATAAAAAAAATCTAGGTAACTTTGTAATATAACATACATATATATATAATAATCTATTGAATAATCAATTTACTAGATGCATGTATTTTTTTCATATATATATATATATAGGTAATAGAAAAAATAAAGCTAAGGAAAAAAAAGACAAATTGTTTTAAAATTTGGATTTAATATAATATTATAACAAAATAACGGTAATTCGGTATTTTTATTAAATTTTTTATTAATTTCTCATAATATATAATGGGTATAATTAACGGCATAATAAATAAATAATTTTCAATTATTACAGATAATATAATATTATAATATGTGTTAATGGTCAGTTAGTATTCTATGGTAATAATTTCATTATATTTATTACTTCGTAGAATATATACTTTGCATTCTCTATGGATTCTGATTATTATTTTCGGATTTAAAACCAAGTGATAAATAATATTCAAAAGTATAACTCGCGGACAGTCGTAATGGTAGTTGTTTCAATTTTTATAAGTTGTTAGTAGTAGTTAGTACCTATATCATAGTGTAGGTTATTTTTATTCATCGAGTGTTAAATTTTTGTAGTATTATTTTCATGAAATTAATTTAGCTGTAAATGTTGCTAAAGACAACCCTACGTAGTCTTTCAAAAATTGTATATTAATTAATAATAATTATTATATTATAATTGTTTACAAACTAATTAATCTTATTAATATTAAATTTATTAGGTAGGTATATCTGATTATTGAAATAATTTATTTATTTGACTATTTGTGTTGAAGTATTTTAGATTCTGAGCGTAGCGATGGAGCTAGTGGTTTTACAATGATGTTTATTTTTTTTTTTTTTTTTTCTCTGTTAACAAATTTACTACCAGAAGGAGTGCTCCGATCTTTAC
>JAIPRL010005298.1:0-32994 GCA_025469235.1 Pemphigus obesinymphae | reverse complement strand
AGTGTCAAACAAATTCTGAAAACTATCAAACAAATTCAAACAAATTACAAACTAAAAATGTACACTGTCAGAAACCCAAAATTCGAAAAGGGGGGGGGCCAGCGAAATGTACGTTATTGTTACGTATAGTCTATGTGTACATAACTGGGCTAACGATAACGTTGGAACACCGTATAGATAGTTAAATGGACTGTGTAACGTTGAAAAAAAAAAATATGAAATAATAATAATAATAATAAAGGCCGTTGACATTGGACCGAAATTACACCGGGTATATTGTGTAGTGTTATACTCGTGTACGTACGTATAATATATAATATGTGTGTGCACACTCGTCGATGGTGTTCCACCAGCCGACGCGAATGGGGTCTTTCGACATAATCGTCAAACGCATTTTTTCCTAATGTTGTACATTTCATACAAGCGTATATATACACTGCGTATAATATATAATGTACTTTACACGTTTAGTCGGACGAGTGGATGAGAAAAAAAAAAAACCGTTATCGTCCGTTTTCGGTTAATTTATTCACGATCTGTGACTTTTTAAAAATCTAATCAGTTCAAAATTATTTTGCCGCGGAATACACCGTGCCTTACCGACTGCACCGCAGCCAGGCGTTATAGTTAAATTTAAATACATATTGTATTAACATAATTAACATTATTAATTACATAATAATGTATTAACAATACGGACCATAAAATATATTATGACCTTAATTCGATCAAAATTATGATCTCAATACGTGCCACGTACTGTATAATATAACAAATATGTAAACATTTGCAAAGCTGGGCAAGTTGACGATTTATTTTTAAATTCGGTAAATTATTAATGAAAATTATGCAGTTCAGACTTAATATGAATCTCTTGCTATTAACTTGATATTAAGTTAAAAGTTGACTTACAATTTGAAACTAACTTTTTGACTGAAGTTAATTGATAAAAAAAGTAAAAATAAAATTGTTGTACTAATATGTATCATTACATTGTGCCAGCGCAAACAATTTTTAATGAAAAAATAATGTTAGCATTTCTCATTTTGAATAACTTATAAACATCTTAGAAATATGAAACGAAAAATAAATTATAGATAGCAACATTCGCTAGTGCCTAGCATAGACTTTTTTGCGATATTAAAATTTTTTTTTAAAAGTTATACTTGTTTCAAAAAATCAAAAAAGTAAGTTTTTTAATAACCCATGAAACTCGTTTAAATGCACATAATGTGTGTATACAAAACGGCTACGTAGGGCGCTGGATAATGTTGTTTTTCATAATTTAATTTTTCTACGATGTTTTTAAGTCGTTATAAATTAAAAGCGGGCCGTGAAGTTGGAGAACGAGAGTCCACAGGCTGTGCAAAACTGGACTGAGAAGGCAGGAAGCCCATGCTGGGACGACACACGAACGATATTATTTCGCGAAAATGTTCGAATAGTTCATTATTATTATGTATTCTTTATTAATGTATTTACGAATTGTTTTCCAATAATAATTGATGGCGGCGTCTCGGCGGTACTGCGATAGCACTTTTCCCGAGGCGTTGCCGGTTAAATAAAACAGGGAAAAAAAGTTATAGATAAGAAATGCAAAAATAATAATTATTATTTTCAATAAATTTTATAAATTCATAAAAAACAATCACAATAAAAATTATATAGTAATGAGACCAAATATTTTTTTTTTAAATGCATAACAATTTTCAAGAGTATGCCACATATTTGCTTTTTAAGGGGTTTTGTTAGGCAAATTTTATAAAATTTTAAGAAAAATGGAAATCCAATAATTTAAAAATATTTCCATATATTTTAAAAGTAATTTAAAAATAACCTGTTTAATCATTATGTAATCACGATATTTGTTTAAAAAAACATATACTACGCGAACATAAAACACCGAGGTAACAATTAAAATTAACCACCAAATTTTATTACTACATGAGTAAGAATCTAATTTATAACGTAATGTTTTTATTTTTTTCACAACTTGTTTCAATTTCTAAAAAATATAAAATGATATGAGTTTTATGAGTTGTTAAAAATCAAATTTTTTGTTTAATTTTTTTTTAAATATTTATAAATATTTGCTAAGTATGTACACATATTAAGGGGTTTTTAACTTGTGTTTATAACATTATAATATGAATAGGTAGATGCATTACTTGCACTTACTATAATAGTATTTTATAATATATATTATTTCGCAATAAAATGAATAGGCACATGTAATATTTTTGTATTAATTGTGTTTCTTATACCTAATAAGATTCACATATTTATCATTGTTCATTTTTTAAAGATCTGATTATTATGGCACTCTCGTAAAAGAAAATGGACATAACATTTATAGAAGCTTAGGGGTACAAGTACATAGGGCCGTCCCGAGAAATGATTTTTGAGGTGGTGAAAATGTACAAAATATGTGAAAAAAAAAAGTAATTAACTTTTTCCCCATTTTGCCGACTAAAATCCTATTAATTTATAGTTTGCCGACTTAAAATTACGAAGCTAAAAAAAAAGGCCATCGACTTTTTCTACTATTTGCCGACTGCTTTCTGAAGTTGGGGGAATAAGATACCCTCTCATAGGATGGCCCTAAAGGTACATGTAAGTTACAGTAGGGTACAATAGATATATCGTATATATGTTATATATAGGGCCCGGATGTTGATGCCCTAAAAAATCTATAAAAATGCCCTAAAAAATGTATTTACAGGTATGGTCTAAGAAATTCAAAAAATACCATAAAACTTACAAAAATACCCTTAAAAAATTTAATTTATAAACTAAATCATAAAAAAAATCTTTAAAATTATTTAAATTACATAAATTATTTATTTTTTTAGTTATTATTTTATTAATTACAATTATTATACATGCATATTAAATAACTAAAATACATATATTGAAGTTTGAATTTGAAAATTGGTTTTAAAAATAAAAAGATATAATTATATAATTATAATAATAGTAAACTTGAACATTTTCTGACGATTATTGAAAAATAGTTTCAAAAAATGACCTTAAAATTTAAAAAAATGCAAAAAAAAATTAGTTATTTAGATTCGTATGTTATTACATCATATTTTTAGCTAGGAAAACTAAGACGTTCCAAAAAAAAAAATGTAAAAGCCATCAACATCCGGGCCCTAGTTATATATAAATAACATACTATATTATATTATGAAGGTAGACGAAACAGTCTTATATATACTGACATTTGTGTAGTGTATACCGAATAATGAATATTAGATATTAGATGTACGATCAATTTCTATAAGTAAAGAATATAAAATAATATTGTATCTGGGCCTATACTTGGTTTAATCAAAAATAAACACGCAATAAAAAAATTTTACTCAAAACTACACAAATTGTGTGTATTATTTTAGTATTTATACTAAATTAATTGTTTTTGTTTTGTGAATTCACCAGAAACCATTTGTCAATGTTGATGTTTATTACTTTTTTTGGTTAGGTATGAAATATTTGCCTAAATAATATCTTATGTACAAGGTATAAAAACATTATATCAGTATTATTATTATCAAAACTAATAAGTAATTAGGTATCTTGTTTTACTAATATCATCATTCATCATATATTATATGACTGGAAAAATGGTGATGTTTGTAAAACATTGTAAAAATGTGTATAAGATATTGTAAGGTCCACTTTTATTTTATCTTTGAAAAATTGTACTCGCGTATCTATATACAATATGCATAATACATTATATAGGTAGCTGAAAGAAGGTAATTATTATAACTAATATTAATTATAGTAACGATTAAAAAACGAGTTCAAATTTCAGAGTAATCTATCATTATTTACGGAGGTTTTTCATTTAATCGAGCCCGTCATCTTTAGAATTGCCACGGAGATTTTATACACATACCTACTTAATAATTAAAAGGGTTAAAAACACTTAACGTTTAGGTTTAATTAAAGTAACGTTATTGGATAAAATAATAAAAATATAAAAACATTAACTCAGACAATAATTTTTTGCTAAAATTAAATTAATATTTATTTCATTAAACGATACACATTTATATTCACGAATCGGACGTAAAATAACAGACGATAGGTATATTATTTTTTAGCTATAATGTGTGAATATACCTATACTGTTAAAAACAGTAAATACATCCAGGTGGTAGATAATAGGAGGTATATATACTTATTTACCTACAAAATATTTTTTATTTATTATTATTACTTATCTATTTACTTATAATATATGATTAATATATCATAAACATAATATATCATGAACTTGCTTGAAATAGTATTTTAAATATATTAAATAAATGAAGTTTTTGAAATAAAAAAAAATTTCGGATATAGAACATATAATATATATTTAAATATTTTTAATTTATTCAATATTATTATAGTTAGGGCTCTTAAAGGTGGATCCATATCCCAAGCCTCGTACTGAAATAATAGCTTCAATTTTGAAGTTTATTTTATGCACGTAAACCTTTATTTCGTACATATATGTGTAGAGAGTATTGCTATTTTTAGTCATAAAAAAATCTTTTTAAAATAATTTTGAAAACATTATCAAAATATACTAAGAAAATATTGCTCATGTACCTAATTTATTAAATGTATTCGAGTAATTTTGTAAATATTAAAAGACAATTCATAAAAATATTGTTTTAAAATACTAATCAATTACTTGTATATTTTAAAATTCGTATCAGTTTTTGTTAATGTACTAAACTAAGTAGGTACTAAATGTTAGGTGATAAATGTGTATTGTTTTGATTTCCTTAACAAATTACTAAAAAATCATTTTATTTACAAATTAGTTACAAACAAACTTATTTTATACACTCTAAAAACGAAATGAATTGTGTTTATTTAATGTTGGGTTGTGGTGGAAAGGCCTCGTAACAATATTCCGCCCCGGGTCTCACGAACTCTAAAAACGCATTGCCTGCAAGACGGATAATATAAAATACATTTTAAAGAATAACATAAAAATGAAAATATTCAAACATCATATTATAATATAGCCCGTCAACTATTATTATCTTGTTACGATTTTAAAATTCAGACGCCATCAAACGTATTGGGTAATCCGAATAAAGAATTAGCTCGTTATAACGGAGAAATTGAAAAGAAAATAATATTAAAGTTTCATTAAGTACACACAAGAATTCAGGAGTGTATTGTTTTTATTTTTTTTTTTATACCCATTGTTTTTTAAAAGATTTTATGCTTTATAATGTAAAATGGTTAAACTATTCTGAGCAAAACCTGATCTCTATCGTCTCCAACACAAGTATAGTACGTATATAGCCATATAGGAGATACATAAATAATTAGGGACATTTTTTGGTTGTAATATTCAATTCATGCCTATAAAGTATATTATATAATGTTATACATACTTTATAGGTATTATGTAAGTGTATTACCAATAAGTATTATTGACTCAATAAAAAAAATTCTGTGAAATTCTAAATGCTGTCAAAAACGGGTGTATAACAAATAACTTTCTCATATTTTTTCGTAGGATACATTAATATACGTATGTTTCCAAAAAATGTCTACATTAAATTGTTTATATTACAATATATTATAGAAGAATATAATTAATAATATATTTAGTTGCCAACACGATATGTAAAGAATAATATAAAATTTTATGCTCATAATTTCATATTATTTTTTATACGTTTCGGAAACTTCTAATTTGTTTGAATTAAGATCATCAACTTATCTACTTATTAGTACTTTTGTGTTTTCGATCGACAATTATTACCCGACTGGCATATTCTTAAGTGTATAAACTTCAATAATTAGTTAAACGTAAAAATACGTACACTAATATAATTTCAGATAGTTATATAATAACAAGGTGGCAATAGATTTTTAATACATTGAACTTTTAGGTAGGTAAAATATTAATAGTTAATGCTATTGTATTTTAAAATAAAATAATATAATATTGATTGCATTGGGTATTTATGACCAAAATGTATGGTTTAATATTTAATTATAACATAATATATACGAGCCTAATGTGAAATTCTTAATAAATGATTTTTGTTTGATAAAATATATTGAAATCTTGAGGTTGAACCATTAAACAATACTATTTATTCATAAATATTCATATGGGGGGGGGGGGTAATTGTATCAATTTAGTAATATCAGATATTTGGTTGCTTATATACATATCTTATATCTGATTTTTTTTTTTTTTGCCAGATGATTGCAATATTTACTCAATTTTTAAAAAATACGAGAAAGTAAAATTGTGTATATAGAAAATAACATATAGGTAATATAATACAATATATATAGGTTACATTTAAGAAAATACTAAAAATAAACAAGCAATCATTTTTCCGGAATCTATACTGTAATTTATAATATTTATACTTGTATAAAACGTACAACTTGTGTTCAATTTCAATTTATAAAAGTATTTCATGTTATTTTTTAAGTATGTTTATGGCCACAAAAAAGTTAGGTATACCAAAATATTAAAAACAAATAGGTACTTATGCTGAACCAAAACGTATTTATTTTAATTTAAAACAATTAACTTTACATTACAAACATTTGCATTACCATTTTAAATGGAATTATGACGAACACTAATAATTTATTAAATTTCATCGCGGTTATATAATATCTTATAGGTTACGTATGCGATTTTACATGATAAATGGATAATGGTTGGCGAAGAAACTGAGAAATTTATGGGCACTTATAGATATTTATAACAGAAACATGATTTCTTCGGGATATTGGATGAGTATAGCATAATATAGAGAGAGTATGAGAAGATGATTGATAGATACGTTTACTGAAGGATTAAATTAGAAATTAATGGAGATTGGAGGATATCATTGAAGAGTAATGGGTTGGAAATCGGTAGATAATAATAGAATGCATATAGTATTAGATTAAAGCCAAACGAGAATTATAAAGAATCAAATTTATAATATGAAAAAGCTTTGATTCTTGCAAATTATACAGCTGTATCCTGAACGAAATCTAAAATTATATTTTATTAAATAAAATATAAAATAAATATATTATAGGTAGCTATAATAAGAGGAAAATATCTATTTTGGAAGTTGTAATTTGTGGAATAATTATATTGTGCCTGAAAACAAATTTTAAAATAATTTATTGTAAGTTGAGTATATCTATATGATATATAATTATTAATATGTGAGTTTTAAAATTATACGTTATATATATTATATTTAAAAAAAAAGTAAAAATCTCTAGGAATATGATTTCGGATCCAAAAACATACACATTTTTGATTTATGCAGCTATTGAAAAATCCAAGGTCTCATTATTGATTGTATTTGTAATTGTATTATATTATATTTGTTAATAAAATGTGTAAATACAAATAATTGTTGACATTTAAAAGTAGATTTTTTAACAATAAGAATGTTATATTATTAAAAAAAGATTACTAACATAGGTAATTCTAATGTTTAATAAACATTTAAAACTTACATTTTAGATACTTAATCTAGTAATGTATCTTATGAGCAGTGTATTATATTAGTGTATATTACTGATAAGTGATAACAAATTATGAATCGCATAAACATTAACGAGAAATTATGTCAACGTATTACGATTATTTTTTATATATTTTTTACGAAACCACAAAAATTTCACGATCATATTTGTATATATACCTATTATAACTACGACTAAGGTCTACAAAATAAATATTATACAAATTTGTACGTAACTAAAAAGTAAAAATAGTGCACTGATAAAAACGACTAATTTATTTTTATTTATAAATATATATTTATATTTTATATAAATAATAATTTTAATATTTAATTTATTATTTCAGATAACTGTAGCAAATTTTACACACAAAAAAGTTCAATTTTTCTTCCTCATTTGAAGCGATTGATTGAGTTGTCGATATTAGGTATGAACAGATTTGAATTTTTTAACAACTGTACTTTTGATCTATGGCTATTTTAATATTTATTCCTTATAATATTCATCAAAATTTTTTTTACAAAATTAAAATGTAAGTACAAAATATATTAAAACAGTGTAGATAAATATTGAACAAATAAAAAATTTAATTAAAATTAAATCATTGACAAAATTAAATTTATTTCCAAAATCCATATTGGACTATGTAATAAATCGCTATAACATAAAACGATAAAACATACGAGACTTTTCAATACAATTTCGAAGAAACAGGAAACAATCATTAAGAAGATGTTAATTTACATGCAATTGGCGAATAGTTATTATAGGTTTCTATAATTTTTTAAAAATTTAACTGCACAAATAGTAAAATAATCCCTTTAAAGACCTATATCGTTTACATATATTATTTTAATATTATTTACGTATTGATTTTATATGATTATTATCTATTATGTTTAGAGAGAAATAGAGAATCCATTGGCATATACTTTTATTGTACCTACACAATTAAATTAAAAATTTACATTAATAAATATTTTTAAATTTTAATACATACCAACCCTATAAATATATTATATCTCTGAATTTTATTGCGGAAATACGGTAAAAGGGTATATGAATACAAAACATAAATAATTTTGACAGTAGTGAAATAATAATATTTACATATTTATTATGTACGCGTATATAATAAATATTTCAGATTATGCAAAAATTAAAATCTCCGGAAAACCAAATATTTAATATAATATATATATATATAAGATATGTGGATTTAAAAATGTGAACAATAATTTACGTAAATTGTTATGTGTAACAAAGTTAACGCGTGTATCAATATTAATACCATAAAAAAAGTAAAAAACTTAATAAAATGGCTTGTGTAAAGTTAAATTTAATATGACGTATAGAATTTTAATTTATTTAATACATATATGAATAGGGTATAAGAATAAAATATAAAATATAGCACAGTATAATAACATTATTTTTATATTTATATTATTATCAATCACAAAATAAATTTTAATCAATGATTATCATTTATAATATTATAATATTTTTATATATCATACTGCATATATCATATGTACCTAATAATATTGTTACATTAGTCTACTGTTTGTATTAAATAGTAAATTCTGAAAATGGTTATTTGTTTAAATATTTAAAAAGATTATTTCAAGAAATATCAACTATCAATCATTACATTTCAAGATACCAGTGATAAGACTGTTTGGATATACACAATGCGGTATTTGCTAGAACCCATAGGATAAAGTATAAAAAGTTGAAATAGAAACGTCACGGAGAGTCTTGTTGTAAAATTAATGTGGAAAAAGTCGGAACAATAATTGAAAGGCCAAAAATGGGAGTTTAAAAGTTATTGATGAGAGTATCGAAACGTTTAAAATACAAAAAAGACGTGGTCCATGGGTCGAGGGGCATTTGTTGTAGAAGTTAAGATTTAGGATGGGCAATTCAATATAAATGATAGTACTGGCTGTTAAAAGTAATACATACATATTATTACACATATGTATACCTACACGAAAGTAGTGATTGATGTATTGTACATAGTTATTGATTTAAATAAATATAAAAAATATGTTTTACTAGTTATACGAAAAAAAAACAAAAAAAAAAAAACAAGAGTCTGGTTGTGCTGATACTCTCACAGCTAATATAATTTGTTTATTTGGAGTATAATGCTTTTGAAAACAAGAACAAACGGGTGTTTTGTGGATTCTAAGGAAATATATAACGCCCCACACCAATGCAGCGGAATTAGTAATTAATGAGCGATGCGAACAAGAACGGATGAAACCTTTAAAATATATTTGTGTATTATGCAAATATATTATGCAATACATAATGTATACCTATATATATATATATATATATATATATGAATATAGAATCTTTGATTATGTCTAAAATTAATTATATATTTACAAGTTTAAAAAAAAAATGTGCATATTCACATGTCTAAAGACGAGTTGAAAATACACAGGTATTATATTTCAAAAAAAAGTCAAGTATAGAATCCAATTTATAAATTACCATATACGAAATATCTACTAAATAAATCGTAGGCTCTTTTTTATTATTAAATTATTTTTGTGTTCTGTCCACGTTTGCCCACACACTGAAATTATAAATTATGTTTTTAAATTATAATGGTTTTTATACATTTATTACAAATTATATATAAAGAATTGCATATTTTTTGTATAAGTAAAAGAAAACAATATACAAGATGATTTTTTTAACAAAACTTCGCTCCGTTAATTTTATTAATTTTTGTGCTTGTGAATATTTGTTTTTACCTATTTCATTTTTAAGAAACAATCGAAATTTTTATTATTTTTATCTCGTAGATTTTTAGTTTTTTATTTTATTTAATGGGAACTTGTAATTTTAATATACTTTATATTATACAATATATATATATATATATAGTGTATACACTTTATAATGTTACTTTAATTATTTATTAAAATCTAATACTGAACTAATAAGCAAAGAGTTATTATTGGGGATGGACGCATGAGGAATAATATTCTAGTCTCCATACATCTATACTTAATTAATACTTAACTAATAATTAATGTTTCTAAACTTTAAATGCTAACATTAATAATAAACTGTTCGTTCAATATTTGATTTTCATATAAATATTCTACGTCATAATAGGAAATAAAAAACATTGGTTTTTATAAAAACAAAATTTTTTAAAAAGTTGTCCACATACAGATAATGGAAGTTGGACCACCATTGGCGGAAATCAGGTTAAATTATTGGGGGGACTATATATATATATACATAATTTATTACTAGTGCTTGGAATTTATTGTTTAAAAAAAGCTATTTGAAAAAATTCATTTATGACCTAAAAACTCTAAAAAAATGCCCAAACAAAATTGTATAATAATAATTACATTTTGTATTTTAAAAAATAAACAATATATATATATATATATATATATATATATATATATTTTAATTATAAATAAATTAAATAATATTATAATAAACGTGTATAATATATAATTAGTTAAATTTTATCTTTAAAAATTAAGTGACCCGTGTGATTCAATCTGAAATTGTAGGAATTATAAAAAAAACATATAAGCCTATTTTAATTAGATAAATCGTTACAATTGATTTGTATTACCTGTGATATCCAAAATATTACATTGTACAATAAGGGTATTTTTAATAGGTATTTTAAAATTTAAATGGTCGACAGTTATCGGCATTGAGTTTTTATAGGCTGAAAATGACCTCTCTACGCATCAACCGAGGTGATTGAAGCATACTTGGAGACTATCATGTCTACTGGAATGTTATCTTCTGGATTATTATCTTTTTCTCCTTTTAATATTTGAGATATTTTAAAATTATTTTAAAGTTTCTATTTTTTGTTTAATACATAGTTAAATTTTGAATTTACAGTTTTTACAATTTGACTTGGTGATATTTTTATTATATTTTTAATCGATTTGACAACATTTATAGACTCTGCAAAAGCTAATCGGTATGTGTGACATATATTTATATATGTCACACCTACCGATTATATATACAAATTATAAATTTGAGAATCGTTTTATTTAAAACCAGATTATCTGATGTTGTTTTAGTATACAATTAAAAATGATATGTGTTTATATTTCAATAATTCAATCTTGGGTGTATTTTTATTTCTTTTTTGTAATATTACTAGAAATAGGTTAAAAATGACCAAAATAAAAAATAAATAAATAAATAAATAAACAACGCCTCAAAACGAGGAAAAATGCCCTAAAACTTCAAAAACATCGAAAATGCAAAAATAGGCCAAAAAAAAATTCATTATTAGAATAGTGTATACTTGAAACACAATGATATTATAACGTTTCCCAACTTCAATATTGATGTATAATATATAATTTAACATTACGCATTATAAATAACCATTGACGACAGACTTGTAATGAAAATAACTAACAAACAAATCAAATCATAACACATTAACATGAAAAATAAATGAATTATAGATTATAGATTAGAAAAAAATCATTGATTATGTAAAACTTGTCAAAATCTAAATAGTAAAATAACACTGTGCTTGTTTATTAAGTACTTATATGTATAATAACTACCTATATTTCAGCTACCTATTTATTTTTCATTAGATTTTTCGCCTCCAAATAGGTTTTATATAGGGAGACATTTTATTTTATTTTCCTACATAACATTTAAAATACAGTTTTATTGATAAGACATTTAGTCATACTTATACTTATATTAATATAATTATATTATAATATTTTGTTATATTAGTATAATATAACAAAATAGACCAGAGATTTTTAAATGGTGCATATTATTGTTTCACGTGAAACATGCATTCTGTCTAGTATTGTTAAAATATAGATAAAAATAGGTAGGTATTCTTGACAAATATTTATTTGTTGGTTTTCTACTAATGAAATATTTCTGTTCTAAAATGTAATTTGCCTTTACGCTTAAGAAAAATTACTAGGAAAATTAAAAAATGACATTTGTAAAATGCTAAATTTCAAACGAATTTTCAATCTATATATAAAGATCTTTACTCCAAAACTCCTATTGACTCCTATATGAAAATTTGTCTCCAAAAAAATATAAAAATCCTAGTAAAATCAATAGATTCTAGCTATTGCTTAAAACTTATCTACGTGCTAAACGATTACTTAACTTAATTTGTTTGGTGGACTGTATTTTTATTCATTTTACAAATTGTTGACATATTAAATTTATATTTTAGGCTGACAATTCAAAAAAAATTAAAATTAACACAAAACAAAACGCGAACAGACTGTTTGTTTTTATAAAATATAACCCACGATACCAAGGTTGGTCATTATGACCAACGTACAATGTTAATGTATCATAACATAATATACCTAACATACGAGATGTATATCCAGTGTTTGGATTTATCTAGATAATTATTTACTATTATTTTTTATGTTATCTAGGTAAATAATCGTAGTTATCTAAACAATTATCTTAAATAAAATTTTCACCTATCTAAGTATATTAATCTATATAATTTTTACTAAACATATAGCACTCATGTAAAATTTTTCAAATATGCCGTTATCTCTAATATATGTAAGATAAACGAATAAATATATATATATAATTGTTATTAATAATATATTAACTATGTACCTACCTACTTATTATTATTATTAGTTTTGAAATGTTGAAATTATATATATATATATATATATTTTTTAATCTAAATAAATTCTTCTGATTCATCTTTTACCTTTATCGAAAATATATTTTTATTTATCTATTTCCAACACTGTATAAGGTAGTAAAACTTTTTATGTTTTTCTTATTTTCGAAAACATTTGTATTTTGTATTATAATTTACAATTACCTCGAAATAGATAATGAAAAAATAAATAAATAAATAAATAAATACTAATAAACACTAAAATAAACCGAGTTAATGAAGTGAGTATGCTCTTAATTTCATATAATATATAACTAAAAAAATTAAATATTGATTATTATAATTTAACAAAACGTGCAAGAAATATTGCTATTTGTTACGGTACGTATAGTGCAGTGATGCGCTCGTCTTAAAAACACAACTCATAGTATACAAATACCAGAATATTATTACAAACCTAACTGATGTGATAAAAGGGAATGTGCGGCATGTTAATATCCCAAGAGACTTACACATCTTTGGGTTTTGAAAACGTTTGGCGCTGTTCTGAACTTCATCACGACACGCGCTCGTCAACGAAATTTTACCGAGCCACGTCGACTTCTTGTTTACAAAAACTTCGTATTTTCACAACGCGAATAATATGAATTTGAAACGTTTTTAACGTAAACTTAAATTTATTATGCGGTTTTACAGTATGAGGTACCAAAGTAACAAGTTTATATTTATAACAGAAGTCTTCATCGTACGCGGGGGAAAATAATTTCATTACATTTGGCATAATAAATCCACATTATTCATAAATAGGTTGTTACTTGTAAACTTATTATTAATATTAAACTTGTTTAGTAGGTACCTGTATATTTTATTTAATATTTAAAATATTAAAAAATAAAATAATTGACTAAGTTACGATAGTTAGGAATGTATTATCTACATTAGTATTTTTAATATAGGTAGGTACAACCTGGTACATAGATTTTTGATAAATTACATTAAAATTAAAATTTATATGTTATATAATATAATATACATTGCGATTATTTCATCGTATTCACTTGATTTTCTTTATGAATATTTATCATTTTAAAAATTTCATTTTTATTTATAAACTTAAGATACTTATTTCACTACATTTTTATAAATAGTTCGTATTTTTTTACCACTTTTTAACCTTGTTATTTTTTTTTACGTATTATACTTTTATTAAATAGTAAACTAAATTTTTCACTTGATATTTCGATGCAGAATATTTTTCTGGTCATTTTTATATATTCAATATTGAATATTGAACTAATAATTTATTATTTATAGGTAAGCATTTAAAGTTTAGACATAAGTATTGCGGTTCCAGTACCGGCGTTATGATTGGCGAGGCCCTGTGCAAATTATAAACGCGAGGTCCATTTCAAAAACCGAACCACAGTATTTTATTTGTACATATAATTTACAATATTCAAGTATTGTATTATATTAACCATTTTTTTAAAATTTTTATTATATACCTTATATTTACATAACTGTAAATTGTTCATTATTAAGTAGGTACATACTAACATAAACGACATAGCACGAGTCCATAGATTATTATGTAAAAAATACAAAATAAAATGAAGTAAATTATAATACATTTTATAGCGTAATTGTTCGAATTGAAAACTGATTAATAAATATAAAAAGTAATACAAATAAGGGTTAATACAAATAAATAATAATTGTTATAGGTAATTAAAATATTTTTTTTCTAGCTTTTTATGCCGCAAAAGTATCTAAAATATTTTTCTAGCTTAAACTATCCCTAGTTTCACTTTCTATGGCAATCAATGTTAAACCAGATAATTTGAATTGTGAAAAACTAATTCTTAAAAAAATTTTTATTAATTTTAATTTTGTAAAGCTTCTTTCTGCTCTTGCTGAAGCTACTAGAATCGTTAATAAAATTCTTAGGGCAATTTCAACGTTTGAAGATGAGCCCAATGATTTTTTAATCAATGTTAATGTCTGTATAACGGTATAATTAATGTCTACCATCTTTCGAAGAATGATAAGTTCTAAATAAATCCATCGCATCTATATCTTTATCTTTCCAATCTGTTAAAATTATTTGAAAATCTTGACAATATTTTCGTCAGGAATATTTTTTTAACTTGCTTACATCGTACAAAAATCTAAAATTTGTATTAAAATTATTAATTTGGTTAAATGGCTTCGACAAAAAATATTGAGTGCGAAAATGTTATGAATTTTGAGGGGTTTCATCGGTGCTTTTATAACTAAAACTTGTTTTATTTTTCCTGAAACGAACTTCTTTAAACGTAGGTTTAACCTCAATAGAAATTGCCAGTTGTTTAGCAGTTTACATTGCTACTTTAAATCCATTTTCTTTGTATATTTTTCAAGGAATACAATAAGTTCTTTTAGCAGTTGATACGTCGGATTGCATATTACGAATCCGATAACCGAAACCCCAAAAATCTCGAAACCATTTTCAGACACGAAACCAGAAATCCGGAAAAACTCGAAACCGTTTTCGGACCCGATACCCGAAATATGGAATAATCGCCAGACATGTATGTGAACTGCGGAACAATACGGAATAAGCTAACGTGTGTTTTTACTGTGTGTACGTGACGCGTGCACATTTTTGTATTTCTTTATTATTTATTTAATTTATTCTTTTTTACTAGTATATATTATATTATTATAATATAGAAAATAAAAATTCAGTATCATATTAACAGACAATTAAAATAAAACAATTTTGGAAGACCTGTTTAATGAAATGAAAGATAGACGTTTATATTTTGAGTATAAACGTATACGTTTTATTATTTTGTAATTTTTTGTTTTTGTAAAACGTATTTCTATTTTTCTTTTTCTATATGGTATTAATTTTGGTTTAATAAATACCTTTTAAATTAGTAAATAATAAGTATTGTATTCTATGCTTTTCAAAAATTAAAAATTTTTAATCGCCCTCCCACTTTCAAAGCCCACGAGCCGCCACGGTATTTAGGTACTTCTGTATTATTGATATGAGGGATATTATTGATATTATGGAAACTTTGAGAATTAAATCGGTATTAAAAATGACAATTTACGAAACAAGTTAGGCATTTAAAATTGTTTAATATATATATTTTTAAAACTTTTTATTTTACGCTGAATTGTATATTATATTATATTTATTTATTTATACTCCAAGCATAAAATATGTATAAAAAATACTCATTTAGAAAAATGCTTTAAAAACCCAAAATATTTAAAAAATGCAAAATTAAAGTTTCATTTTTAAATTCTCTGATGTATAAATTTTGTACTCGGAAAGCATTGCCCTAGACCACCCACTAAAAAGTATATTTTTTTGTATTAAAATTCAGGCCTTAAATATCATTACCCACCTTGCCCTCTTAAATGAGATTCAGATCTGTCACAGATTAGATATTTTTTAGTTCTTAAAGATTTTTATCATTATATAAATTTAAAATTAATTAATTCAAAATATATTATAAAATACTCTTATCAAAAAATAAAAATATATACAAGTAAAATTAATATATATTATTAATTTGTAATCTGATGATGCCTACGGTCAAAACTAGTTGTTACCTATAATCTTTTTACGAATAATCTAGGCATATTTTCTATTTTCTATATTATTATTTTTTTAAATACATTTTTATATAATTTATTTATTTATTTGTATACATATATATTGTTATTTTTAAAATTAATTGATCTAAGGAGATAAATATTTTTGCAGGTAGAAGGAGTAAATAGAAAGAGATTTAAGATAAAGGACATTCTGATAGATGAAGATCATATATTGTATATATAAAATACTCTATGGATTATTATTTTTATATCTAATAATATTAAGCCTGAGTGATTTAGTGACTTAGACACTATATATGAACATAAAGTTAGACTGATTGTAAGTAGGTAACGTGATAAAATACGATGGATGAACGCAGTAATTTTTTTATGCCAAGTATTCATGGTTAGCTCATGGAAAAGTATAGCGTGAAAAATGTCAAAGCACTTAATCGATTAGTTCTTAGAGTAGGTGTATATATATATAGAATAAAGAACGAGGAAAGTGGTGATAAGGGGAATGAGGGATAATACTTACTCGACTAGACAATTTCAGGATAGAGGATTACTTTTGTTGAATTTTTCATCAAGCTTTTTCAACTATAGATATAGTAGAACGAAAATACAATATAATGTAAAGTGTCATCAATAGTAAATCGCATATAAAACAGTTTTAAATCAACCTCAAAATATTTCAACAATTATTTTCCAATTGAGACTCAGTTTTATCGAATATTTATCGAATTTTATTATCCAACATGTATGGATATATTATAAAGTGGCCTGTAGGTAATATGAATATAAAAGTTATCTGCACATTGATATTTAATAATATTTTATTAAAAAGATGCAGGTTTTTTTTTATTACATAAAAAAACACGCACGAAAATACAAATAATAATATATATATATCTAATCAACTGGTGGAATGTATATTATGTTTATGGTAAATTCAAATCCAACAATATTAGAGATCGTAATTCAACGATTTGCTTTTGCTTCATTGCACAGTTGAGGGTGTCGAGGGTATAATTTATTATATGACTCGAGCAAAAATTTCCATTTCAGACATTTCATAGAAACACAAACCGCAGTATGTAATATTGTACTTCATTTGAAAGCCCGAAATCGAAAATCGTAATGGCGATAAGTGATAAATTGAGATTTTGATAAGAGTTTGACTGGTTGATTATTTGTATATGCCTATGGTAACGTCTATATTGTCTACAAGACGCGATTAAAAGTATACGTAAAATACGTACCTTCAAGATTAATTTCCTAAGTGAATTTTCGTGCGTGTTAATCTAATTTGAAGTAATTTTAATAATATACTTTTGAAAAATACTATCAATTTTAGAATATAAGTGAAGTGAAAAGTAGTGTATTGATTCTATAATAATATATTTAAGTATAAAATATGTTTTTCCCCTTAAATACAATTGGAGTTAGTTCTAAAAGTTTCATGTTTATAATCATATTAATCAATTGGGAATATAAATGTATTTTAGATATGTCAAAATCAAAAGTTAATAAGTTTATTAAATAAATTACATTTAATAAGCTTTTAAATAGTTTTTCAATAAAACGGCAAAAACCGAACATACAGAATAGAATTATACAGGTACAAGGATATACTTATTATATTTTTTGAGGAAGTATGTATATTATAAACCTGCAAGCTTCGTTCAGAATCGTTTTTTGAACGCAATGATTTATCATTGTTATCAAATTAAGAAAAAAAATACAATCAAGTTTTGACGAGGTTATCAACACCCAGTCTGAAATTCTAAATCGAGTGTTGAAAAAATGCATCTGGTTTAGTATACTGAATAGTAAATACTCAATAGGTACTCATATATTGTGTTACGGATTATAGGAAAAATTTAATATTGGACAATGTGGACTGTTGCTTTTGCCGTGGATATTACCATTTATTTATTATAGTACCAAATTTAAGTGGAAAACTAGCTATTTATTAGTGTTTTGTCAGTTGCTTATTTAGATAACAAGTACTTATTATAGATTTGTATTGGAATCGAAAGAAAACTACATTTTATTAAAATATTTTCAGAAATAGTAAAATAGTATTCTATAATAATGGTTTAGAGAAAATTTGTGCTGGGAAAATTAACTTTAAAAAAATATTTTCAATATGATGTTTTAAAAAAAAATTAACAACGTTAATTAACTATAAAATAAAAAATTACTATTCGTAAAATATTTTTAAACGTTAATATTCCGGTACAAGAATGTTCCTAAAACATTATTTAATTTTTTAGAATTATTTTAGAACTTTTTATTTTTATTTTTTTGTCTGGTAAGATAACGAAGATTTGTGAAAGAGTGAATTTTGAATGGTTATAATATTATTGTCCTTCACTGAAGAACGGCATACCATTGTGTTATTATCTAAATACACTTTAATGTTTAGATTTAATCTAAAGTTTTGATTTATAAATTTAAAGTTTTACAAACATCTATGAGCAGTGATTGAATTGGAAAAAAATAAGGATGGACTCTGAGCTTAGTTAAAAAATCAGCGTTCCGAGACATATTAGAGAAAAAGTAAGCCGTGGAGGACTTCATCCCACACACCCCCAATCCAAAGTTTTTTAACCAGGGGACATTTTTAAAAACATTTTAGATTATTATATAACATGAATAGAAAAATCCAAAAAATGTTTTACATCATTGTTAAGTTACATATTTTCAAGATAGCATAGTTTAAGCATTCCTCTTTCCAAATAATTTAACACTTTTCCATTTAAATGAATAATCGAGGAAGTTTTAGATGTAGACCGAAATGAAGTTTATCGGTGTCGCATTGATTTCGCCATCCTTTTAGGTTTTAGCCATTCATGGATAATTAAGATTATTTATTACCTATATGATACCAATATGATTTAATAAGATCAACTATTCAACATTTTTATAGTGCTTTTTATCTAAAACTTATTATGTGACAAGGATAAAAAACATTCATTTTCATAATTTCATGATTTTTCTAAAAAAAAAAATTATAATTTTTAAAAATGTTAAATAAAAATTAAAACAAACACTGCATTCCTTGCGTTCCTTGATAAATAAATTAAGGGGTACGTTGTTAAACATGAAAAAAATGAAGAGTAGTTCCGTCCCCCTGCGTCCCTTCCCAAATCCACCATGACTATGAGTTCATTATATTATACGACATTTTTCGGAACAAACATACTGTCAATTAATAAAAAAAAATATTATTAGTCATTTTAAGGTGTTGTGTACAGAAGGTGACATTGCTGAGGTGGTAATGACTATTTTATTGGATATACATTGTACAAGTTTGAAAAATTCGTTAGAATTTTTGATTAAATCCCCATCAATTTCACGATTATCTTCAAATGTCTTTAGATTTTCTTTGTAAGTCACAAGGTGAATCAGTAGATAGAATTTCCAAAAAAAAAATGTCAAAAATATAGGACGACCACGCGACTGCGAAAGTTTCGACGGTAAGACGTTTGGTATTATCCGAGTGTTGTTTATTAATCTAGTAAAAACCTTTCATGATTTAGTGATGTTTTATAATCTTCTCGTTCAGCAGACCTACCTACCAATATACGAATATTTTCTTTTAATAGCCTAAAAGAACGTGATTATGAAGGATAGCCAAAAGCATTTGAAGAATTGAATTTCGGGTGAGACTGCAAAGTTGCATCCATAAAAATCACTTCAGATACAGTACATAACGATTTAAAATAAAATGTAATAATTCATGTCAATGAATAATTTTTTCCAAAAAAATAACGGAGTATCTACTGCTTATTTAAAAAAAAAATATTTTTCGTGCGACACCCTGCATATACGTATAATAATCAGGACTCCTTCACAACGATATAATTCGAAAAGCACCAACGTCATCGTTGGTCAAGGGCTGTATACTAGGTCACCAAAATAATCGATTTTATTTAAATTCCAATGGATAAATATATTATATGTGTACAGTTTAATTTGTTACATACATGGTTCGTACCGTTTTCGTCGATCCTAAACACGTATACCTATTATTATATAAATATTGACACGCGAGTCTAAAGAACTTTCAGGACGTTCTTTTCTTTTGTGCACATTATAATATACACGACGTAAGTTATCATATGATGACTTGAAGTATTATATGTGCGTATAAATTCCAAAAACTTATACGCGGCGTGCGTGCTGTTTCGCTCTTCTGTAACCGATGATAGTCGCGATACGCATAAAGTTCTAATGTAATTTATTATTAGGATTCTTCATTTTGACATGCTTATATATACACACAAATATATATGGATGAGCGGTTTTGCTACTGTATAATATATGCACATCGCACATGGCGTAAAAACGTTAGCGATCTAGGGAGCTACATCCACATCCGAGTAGGGTCCTGAAATTGAATATTTGCTGGGCCCCAGATTTGGGTAGAACAATTTTTTCTTTCATCGTCAGAATTTATGATCGTCGTTACCAAAATTTAGTCCTTTCGGTCGTTATTAGCCGAGTGATCAATCAAAAATGTCATATTAATACTGTTTTAAATAACCTTTTAGACTTGTTAGTCGGCATAAAACTGCCTTCTCACATGGTTTTGTAGCCATATTCTAATTTTTTCATGGTATTATATTTAACTGTATATCTACTTAATAAAGGGTCGACTACTTGTTTATAAAATACAAAGATTTGGACAAACTTCGGATTTAATTCATACATTTTGTAATTTCATTCTGGAAACAACGCAAACAGTTTGTAATATAAACAAATTTTTTAAGACCCATCGGCCATCACCCAATTAAATGTATACTAGTATACATAATGTATAAACTCAACCTACTAGATTACCATATGACACCCTTGAAAATCTATTAAAAACCCTAGTTTCATACTGTGAAGGCTAGAATGGTGAAACAATATTAACATTTTCGATGTTTGTTCAAGATCATTTTTGTTTGATTTAAACATTATGTTTAATTTTATAAGTCATTGTAAATTGTAGAATTGTCTATTTGAATTGTAGAAATGTCTAAAAAATAAACAGAAAAAACGGTTCTCTTCTTTAATTAAACACCTACTAATTCGTGAACATTTTGAAAGCTACGAAGTAAGTAGGTACAATTAAGTCATATTCAAAAAAAAGTTTAGAGATTAGTCAACAATTCAATAAAATATTCAACTTGTAAATTACTTTAACATGGTAATTAAAGGCCTTTCGATTGTTTAATTTTAAGTTTTTTTTTTTTAAATTCTCCTCTATGTATTATAGAATATAGACATAATATCATTTAAAAAACGATTATGTAGCGTTCTCTTATAGAGCCCGGGTTTGATGTAATATTTTGATCAAGAATATGACTCACAGGATAAGTAATCCAATTTCATGGAATCAACATAATTGGATGATTTTTTTTTTAAGTAAAAAATAATACTCTAAAGTAAGAACTGAACTTTATTTTTCAATATTTTAATTTTAAATGCTGTAGTAAGTCTATAAAAATTAAAACATCAATTTTAAACTTTATTTCAAAATAAAAGCAAAAATCGGGGTCCAATACATATCTAACCATACCTGCTTATTGATTACTAAATGTTAATTTTACTTGACAGTTGTTGGTAGTAGATGACGGGAAATTTAAACATTCTTGTGATCTTTGAAGAGGGGTGGTCAGTATTATTTTAAATACAATGCGTTGCGGAGAGGTGGTAAAATTATTTTGAATAAATTGGGTGTCACTGGATATTATGAATATGGTCAGTAGAACGTAACACCACCATGATTTATTTTTGTTGTCCATGGCTATATTATTCTAAGAATAATAGCGGGTGTTATGAATTGTTGTAATAGAAATCGCCTTAATTTTGACCATTTAAAAAGAGCTTGCAGACCAGGCCTCACCAGGTTCCCGATTCATAACAACATTCTTATGAACCCTCTGAGACTTTACTGAAAAAAATCCAACCTATCATACAACCAAGGAACTAATTAAAAACCGGTAACGGAATGAGAGTTGCAAATCGTCAAAGTATGACATCCAGTTGAAGAAGGACACATGTTTCCAAGTCCATGGCTTACGCTAAAATGATGAAAATTTGTCACTCGAAATATAATTTTAACTGGGCATGGGAAAAGTAGAGAAATGCTTTCCAATGGGGGAGCGAGAGATTGTTTTGCTTGCGACTGCGTCTATCTATCTCAGTCGATGAAAAAGTCGATCATAAAGTCCTGCCAAACTGGTGAATTTAATCTTCTATCGGCCAATGAAAGAATTTGACAATATCTTAAATGAAGTACTAGTTTGGATTAAATAATTTAACCTATATATATATATATTTCACATATATAGGCTATAGCAAATATTTTACTTAGAGATGGGTCGAACATTTCAAAGTTCGAAAAATCGAACCGAACTTCAAGAGTTCGATTCGGGTTCGAAAGTTGAACTCTAGTAAAAAGTCGAACCGAACTCGAACTTTTTTCGAACTAGAACCTTTTTCGAACTCGAACTATTTTCGAACATTAACTGTGACATAATTAAAATAAAACCATATTAGTTTATCATTTTATTATAGTATTCGATATACAGTACCTACACATAGTATAATAAAATATTTTCACTTTTTATACACACCAGATTTTATAGTGGCAATTGACAGGTGTACGGATATAATATTCATATAGGGGTACTTCCGTTTCAACAATTGCAACATAGATTAAGAATACATATACCTATATAAATACAATATATGGTGTTTTGTAATTGTACACTTCCCTCTTAATATAATAATAACAATATTATTGTTCATTCAAAATTTGCATTGTATCATAGCCTATGGGTCATCTTGAAAATAGACAACTTGAAACCCATATTAATATTAATTTATTACTGTGGAAAACGCGCCTGAATTTTTCGGTGTAGTGTTATAGTGTAGTCGCAGTAGGTACAGATCACATAATATTTTATGTACCTATAGTATTTACTATTTAGTTTTAGTAGTCATCCACAATTGACAGTAACAGCAGTACTAACTAGGTAGTGTCATTGATTTATATTACTATATACTCGTAAATATAATGAATATTTAATCAATGCTAGTCAACCTATACGAGTATAATAAAATACAAAGAATTGTTCAAATACAATTTGGCATCCATTTTTATATGAAACTAGATTTTGATACGCGTTGAAACAGAATAAGATAATTAAAAATTTACTCGAATTTTGAATTCAGGTTCGATATAAATTTAATAGTTCAAGTTCGACACTAAGCTAATAGTTCGGTTTGAGTTCGGGTTCGAGTTGAAGTTCGGTTTGGTTTGGGTTCGATATTAAACCTCATAGTTCGGTTCGACACCTAAACTTAAAGTTCGACCCACCTCTAATTTTATTCCATTATGACTATACGTATAATGACCATTTATCTGTTACCAATATTAGTTAGCTATTACCTATTTATTCTAAATGTTTGTTTCTGTTTTATTGCTTTAATTGCATTAATATTCAATATAGTTCAATTTTATGGTGCTGTTACGTTTGATACTACGATACGATAAATTATGATAATAATGATAGTTTGAAAAAATCCCTCTAAGATATTTTCGGATATCTTTTTACTTGAATGTTTTAGGCATGAACTGCAAATAAGTGCACAACTTGGTATATAAAAAACTACTGTACGAGTACGTTCATTGTGAGTGGGTAATTTTATTGAAGGTCTGTGGTTAAAAATCAAGTAATCGAATGGTATTTTGATTTAAAAGCATAAAATTGAAATATAGGATATATTAAAGAAGTATATAGACATTCTGAAATAAGCGTACACATACCGCTTAAAACAATAATTGTCTTCAGGATTCTCTAGCTGTCGAAAAACAATGTGCAAATTTGCCTTTGGAATTTTTTTTTTATGTACTCAGCCGCTAGTGGCGGAATTAGGGAGGGGGTAGATGGGGTTTGATCCTCGAGAGTAATATTAATTTTGAAAGTCTATATTACACACAAATGACGGCGTATTGGTCGATGACCTTTTTTTTATGCTTATTTGCATTTTCTATTTCGTCTACGGAAAAAGAAGAAGTTGAAATGACTTTTTTTTTTTTTTTGCAGCTTGTTTGTGATTTTTAAGGAAGTGTTTTAGAAAGAAATTTCAACGAAAAATTAAGTTAATGAACATTTGCTTATTTACGTTTTACACGTTTTTCCCCGGGCATCAAAATTCTTAGTTCCACCATCTGCCTGCAGCCACCATAAAACATTTTCAACGTTAAAAAACAAAAAAATTACTATAAAGGGGCGTTCAAGTATTACGTCAGCACATTTTTGGTCTTTTTAGACCCCCTCATCCTCCTCGTCAGCAATTGTCAGTAAATGTCCGATTCTCTCTTACTTAATTACGTTAGCATAAGTCCCACGAATCCCTTCACTATTAAAAAAAATTTCCGAATTCTATATGATTTAATTAAAAATAAATGAAAAATTTTGTTACATATTTTGATAAAAATAAGTACATATTTATGTACATACATATATATTTTTTATTACTGCCGATGTCAGCACGGTTTTAACCCCCCCCCCTCCCCCTAGGCGCTTACGTAATACCTGAACGCCCCTTAAGGAACGTGTTAAACGTATTAAAGGTACGTATATATTATATAGTGGTACGAAACTAATTTTACCGTCGTCGAGTTATCGATCAAAACACCATCGTCCGTCCGATCGCATATTGATATTTCGACCAGATAACCCCCCCCCGGTTCCCGACTGACGTCATTATATTGTGTGGGGGGAAAAAAAAAATAATAAATGCAAATAAATGCAAATACAAGAAGTGGGCGCGCGCTCATTATGCAATAACAACGATGATAATAATAATAATATAACTACGTAATATAATGGAACAAAACATGTTGGCGTGCGAACGGCGGCGGCGGCGGCGGCTGAAAGACGGCGTACACACACACATACACACACACACACACACATACCTTATAATATATCGGACGGGAATTTTCCGCGGTCTCGGTCCCCCGGCTGGAACCCCGTGGACCGGCGAAAACTCGCACTATTGCGGGCACGTACGCGCACGTGCTCATTAATTTACAATACTATGTGTGTGTGTGTGTGTGTGTGTGTGTGTGCGATGACGTTGGACGACGACACGATGTGCCATAAAACAATTTTCATGTTCGACGAGGATAATGTCTTCGACGAGGACGCGTATTCGACGAACTTTTAATTAATACGTCATAATATATATATACTCGTATATATATATATATAGAACAAAGCCACCGGGTGGTGACACTTGTCGTCGCACCTCGTCCGCAATTAAATCATATACAATATATAATATATTATTATTATTATTATTATTATTATTATTATTATTATGCGTAAAGTGGGTGGAGGGGGAGGTCGGACCGCCCCCCCCCGTTTATTATATTATATAGACTGTAAACAATGCACACGGGCCGCCGTGCTGGACGTGGACCCACAGCTAGTAGGCATATACGCGAGCATATAGGCCAGTGCATTCCATACATTATACAGGGCGACGACATTTTTTTGCGGCAATAAACTCATTTTTTTTTCCAAATACGTATTTCGTGTGTTTAAGACAATGGCGTTATTTGGGGGGGGGGCAGGATGGGGCATTTGCCCCAACCTAAGATTTATGTGAAGCCGACTAATTTTTGCGGACCCGATTGATTTTTAAAGTTTATCGGAAATTTTAAGGGGGACCGGCAAGGGTATATACATCGCGAAGAATGCGAAGATTTTTTTATTTTTTTTTTATCGCTTATTTACGTTTTTAAATATTTATTATTTGTAAAGGGGCCGGTCAAAATTTTGCCCCCGCCTAGTAAAACCTGAGATGACGCCACTGGTTTAAGAGGACGCCAGAACACGTCCGCTATAACTCCACACTCGTAATATAGTGATCGGAGAGCCGACCATCCGTACAAAATATAAAATATGAGAATGTTTACTATATATGTACCGTATTGTGGAGTTTTTTTTTTTTATATAGTTTTAAGATTTTTTGATTTTCAATCACGGATTTTAGGCTTTCAAAAAGAAACGAAAATATATTGGAAAAAAACTCCACGCTACGGCACAGTAAATATTCTCGTCTTTCATAATACATCAGCTTTTATATACAATTCGACTCAGCGAGTATACAGAGAAAAGTTGTAGTTATTATGGCGTGAACGTGATTTTCGATAAATATCATGATAACACAACAATAAAAAATGATACTGACACATCACTATTTTTAAATTACTTTTAAAATATAATTAAATATTTTCAAATTGTTGGGTTTTCTTTTTGTTTTCAAATTTCATACAAATTACCTATTCCAAACCCCTTAAAAATCGTGTGTGTAGTGTCCTATTAAGTCTTGTCTATATAGAATTCAGCCACTAAAAGTGTAAGAGTAGTGTAGTGTAGTACGAAAAGTTTAATGTACAGTACGAAATTAGCTAGTGTGTTAATGAAATTAGTCATTTCTAAATTTTTACATATTAAGAGGCCGCAACACCAACGAAAAATTGACCTAAAAGCGTGACAAAACTGTGGGACTTTGAAAAGTCGGATTTCAATTCTGAAAACTGTTTTGAATTCATCAGTTTGTCTTCTGAGGATCGATCGAGGCGTTTATTTTAATTTTATTTTTTAGTCGTGTTATTTATCATTAAAATTAAAGTTTTTAAACATTGATTATATTTTAATCTGTAATAATAAAGAAAAATGCCTCGATCGATCCCTAGAAGACAGGCCGACACATTTAATTTTTTTTACAGATTGTAAATCCGACTATCCATAGTTCCACAATTTTGTCACGCGTATTGGTCTTTTAGGTGGAAATTTCGCGATTACACAACAATAAAAAGTGATACGGGTACGGAGCTATTTTTAGATTAATTTTAAAATGTACATGAATATTTCTAAATTGTTAGATTTTTATTTTTCATAATATTTCTTAAAAATTGCCTATACAGAACCCCTTAAAAATCGCAGGTGTTGCGGCCTCTTAAAGGTTGATTCGCACTATACGGAACGTCAACATCACGTCAAAATATTTTCCGTGAATTTAAATGGCAATGTTCGTATTGTCCGGCAATGTCACGTCATGTCAACATGACGGAACGGCAAAGTTTATCGAAAACTAATTTTTGAGGTGCCGTTGCCTGTCCGTTCCTGGTAAATTTTGGTATGTGAATTCGTAATCGGAACGGATTCGTCATATTTTCAGTATTTTAATATATTTTGTTATATTTATTATGTTATGTTAAAGTTTCATTTTATTTTAATGTATATAAACATATGATATCTCATTTTTGACCATGTATCGTATCGTATATGTCAGTACCTAATCGCATGTTATAATAAAATTTAAAAAAAACTCATTAATACAAAGTAAGTAAATAATATTAATTTTTTTCTATTCTATTAAATATTTGTAAAAGGAAATTTCTTCATCTTTCAATTCCTTGAATAAAGTAGGGTAGTCTCCTTCAAATTTCTGCATAGTAAACATTTTTCGAATCCATGTTTTCTTGGCTCAATTTTTGCGGTTATTCTCTTCATCGTCCAAAATTAGTGCTAACATAGCTAGTTTTTTTCTACTAAATTTAGGCATATTATGATATTGAAAGTTGTAACACAAAAATGGAAAACAGAAAGAAACAAAGTACGAGTACGTACAACGGACCGATAGACAATAGACAGTGTAGGATTTCCGTGACGTTACCGGTCAAGTGTGAATATATTCCTTTTTTTACGTGACGTTGCCGTTCTATGACGTGACGGTGACGTTCCGTATAGTGCGAATTGACCTTTATAATGTTGACGAGAAAAATGAAAAATTTCATTCAAAGAAAAAAATGGATTAAACGTGAATACCAAAATCGAATATTTCAGAGGCTGTTGTGGAATACCTGCCAGAAAAGCACATATACATATTAACCGAACACTGGATACTCGTTGGCGAGTGCAACAGAGTTTTACAAATAAAACGCGCTTGTATTATCTTATATAATGACCATACATTAAGAACACTTTACATTATATACTTAATCTATGTAATAACCACGGCTTTAGATAGAATGGTTACACAACAACGTGTGATAAGATGTCCTTAGTAGATTCTTCCCAAATCTACCAAAAACTCATGTCACTGTAGCACTATCAATTTTTTAATATAGTGTCACAGGAAATAAAAGCCTATAGTAGTGTAATAATCTGCCACAAGAGCGCTAGTATGACATGAGAGAACTGATATCATCAGAGAACTTTTTTGTCCGGATTTCACCGTAAGTTAACATAGGCCGTTGTGTAACTATTCTATCTAAAGCCGTGGTAATGGCCTATATAAAAATAATTTGTGGAATATTTTTCAAAACACGTTTTTATATTACTGTTTTGAAATACGTGATTTTGTACGAACTTGAAAATATATTAAAAATATAGTTATTAATAACATTTTGAACTGATTTCATATTTTTTTTATTGTATTTTTTCTAAACATTGAATATTTCGGGGGGGGGGGGGAGTCCTCTTCTTACTACGCTCCTGCTTGTAATCTTGTAAAGTATTTATGTATCTACCTGGTGTAGGTGTTATTATATTTTTATATGTACATAATAAAGTTAAAGATTATACGACATTAATATATTTATATATTACTAAAATATGCATATAGATATGTTATTTTGATAATGTACACCGTTTGTGCGTTTGTGCCCGAAGGTCCCACGTTTGTGCTAGGCATTAAAAAATATATTGTATTGTATTACCAAATGGTAACATCAGGCGCTCATGAATTTTATATCAATTATTTTCAGTTGTTTGAGTTTGGTGAATATTGTTCGTCTTATAATAAATTATATTATACTAAATAGATTTTCATTTAATTTTTTACTTTTTGGAATAACAATTTATTCCAATTTTAAGAGGTAAAAATGAAATTATTGGATTATATCGGCGTATACAAACCACATAGCTCGTTGTCGGAATTCCCAATTTTCTAAATGGAGGGAGGGGGTTACTATTACCGTTTTATTGGCTCCTCATGAGATAACTCAAGTTGGGGGCCTAGCACAAACGTGGGACCTTCGGGCACAAACGGCACAAACCGAGCACAAACGATGTGGATTATCAAAATTTGAAAATTCTCATATAGGAGGGCCATAGAAATGTACCTATTTACTTTTACCTAATTCACACTTGATTATGATTATTATAAATATGCGTTATTTTCTAACGATACATAGATTCTGAGATTCAACTTTTATGTATACAACTCCCCCTCCCACTACCCCTGACATTTTTTCTTACTACGTCACTGTTTTGAAGGTTCATGATAAAAAGTCGACCGGGGAAACGGTTATACATTTGAATTAAGCAATGTCAACAAAATATTTAAAATGTGGCAACGACTACGTTATTAACGTAAAATAATATACAAAACATATTATCATAATTCATTATATAAAAAATACATTAATGACGTAATCGTACCGTTATTGGAATTTAATGTGGGTACACTTCTGTAGTAGCTAATAATACATATAATCAGCGTTCGAATTGAAAAAATAGAAAGAATAGTGGAAATCTAGAGCTTTCAAAAAATAAGCATTCCCTACAAATATCAAGCTTGTATACTGTACAAAAATAATTAGAAAGAGGGCTTCCAAATATTAATAATAGTAGAAAAGCTTCGTCCTTTTTCAGTTTTATATCGAATTTTACTTTGAATATATTACATTTATTTACCTCTATGAGGAGGGAATTCCCCTCCAAAAGGTTGCTTTAGTCGGGCAAATTGGATTGTCGGTTAGTTAATTTGGATTGTCAGTTAGCTAAATCGGTAAGGGTCATGCTAAATCTGAGAATTTTTTTTTTTTCAAAAAAAAATTTTTGAGAGTATTGGAATATCAGAAAACAAAAAGAAGTTGATGACTTTTTTTTGTTTTGCTTATTTACGTTCTTAAGGAAGTATTTTAGGTAATTGATTATAAATTGGTTATTCAGTCAGCTAAATTGTTTAAGGCGTGACCTTTTTTTTTTTTGATCACTCAAAAAAAAAAATAAAAATTGATCAGTTGGTCAAATTAAACACATTGTCCCCCCCTCAAAAAAAATTACTTTGCTACACCCTTGTCAACTTCAAAAATCTATATTTCGATTGTTTCCATGAATTATTTTTCGATTTTCTGCAGGTAATTTCAAAATATGCATATAGCGCTCATAGATCTTTTTAAAAGTACAATTGCACTTACCGTACTTCTTGTATATTATATAGGTGTTTTCAATCAACATGAAACTCGCCAATAGAAGTTATCCGGGGGAAACGATATCAAATATTCCGTGAGATATTCACTGTAAACAAATAATAGTAAATAATAATTAATAAACATTTATTAGTTATTATCTAGAATAAACTGTAATATAATTCAACTTAAGGGACCCTCACACCATACAATTATTAGGAGTATTAAATAAGCAATTTATTATTCTTTCTTTATACGGCTTTGTGCTTGAGTCGTACATGATTATTAGTGTTTAATTTCGAAATTTTGACTTACGGGTCTCACATCCAAGTGGACATGTTAGCGATTTATTTCCCCACGAGTAAAATGTATGTATATTTTCCTCTCAAAACAACAATTCTAATTCCATAATCAAATTACATAATACATAAAGAACATCAAATTTAATTTTGAAAAAAATATTCGAATTTTCCGCATAACATTTACTTATGATTGAGGCACTTTTTAAAAATTGTAATTTTATAATTATCTAACATAGATTGCTAGGGTACAAGCAAGTCGTGCGTCGCTTTAGGGCGGCAAAAATTCAAAGGGTAAAATTTCGTTTTAAGGTGGCAAAATTTAAATTTGAATATCAACAATGGACGACGATCACATTTTTGTAATATAGTTAGAAAAAGTTGATAACAATTTTTTTTTTTGCTTATTTACGTTTTTAAAGTGGCATTAAAATTTTCGCTTTAGGGCGGAAAAATCTAGAGACGGGCCTGTACATATAACGAAGAATTTATATATGTTTAATAAAATTTCATCGGAGCGCGCATTGTGGTTGGACTGTTGGAATTGGAACGAGTAGTTTTTGACCGAAAAAAAATGATTACGTGAAAGTGGAAATTATAAAATGTCATCTACAAAGTTCACGGATGAACAATACGTAAATGCTTTGCATATTATAATATATTGTTTCACCCGTAACAGTTGTCGAATACCACACGTATATTACGAGTCTGGAAGTCGGGTAAACAATTTACGGGTAAGCGTTCGATCACAATAGGGGGCAATGGATACCCCCACTTATAGTTGCTTCAACCATACCGTTAGTCGGCTGGCTATATTCGCGTTTAAGGTCTATGCGCCCAACGCGAAAGGTTCAATAGATAAAAATGAGTTGATGAGTATTTTTTTTTTTGTTTTTTTTTTAAGGTTTTAAGGAAGTATTTTAGGAAAACAAGCCTATCGTAGTCGGCGAAAAAAGTGCGTTAAAAGGTAGTGTGAACGTAATCGATTAATAAATTACTTCGGCATGCACCCGACATGACCGCATGGGTTTTTGCAAATAATCGCGTGACCGATTGCAAAAAATATTCGGTTTCCGACACAAAATCTCCGAACCCTGGCACACACCCTGTATATGTAGCGCAGGCAGTGTGTACAGTACACATCGTAATAAATCACCATATATATATATATATATACGTATATATATATATTTATACACGTGGAATCTCATTGTCGCCGTGTCCGGTGAGACACAAGAAACCTCGCCGCCCATACCGTGAATTTTGCGAGACGGTCGTGTTACGTCCATAAAATATATCGCCCCGTACATCGTTCGCGTAAAACGGCCGGTAGTCGGGTGTTTATTGAATATCCGGGCTGAATATTGCCAGCCCGATACGCGCGTGCAAGGGGGACGCGGTCCACGCATATATATATATATACGCGGTCCAACGACACGCGTAATTACCGCGAAGATTGAAATCTGAGAGAGCCGAGACGGTGCTCCGACTTACACGGGGCGGTAGTTCCAGAGGCTGCATCCGAGTTGGGTCCGAAAATAATACTAATTTTAAATTTTGTACGAATTGGGTCCGTGTAAATAAAATGTTTTGTCTGAATTGGGTCCGGGCGTATCAAATGATGCGTTTGAATTGGGTCC
>JAIPRL010005297.1:0-32998 GCA_025469235.1 Pemphigus obesinymphae | reverse complement strand
TATTTAGAAACCTAAAAGTAAAGTGTATGTATGAAATATAAATGAAAAAACACTTTTTGCCGCCCCCCCCCCCTCAGCGTTTATCAAGAACCGCCACTGCTCTGTGTAAATACATGTTATTTAAAACACATGAAAATATTTCACGTTGACGAGTAAATCTAGTTATAAAACCATGTTTACATTTGATATGTGCAATGGTTAACAATGGCGGGTATAATGTAAAAGGTTGAATACAAAAAAAACTTGATAACACTATACTATCATTTGTTTGCTCAGATTCTGACGAATAGCGTGTCACCATAATGTCGCCCGTAAATCTGAAGTCTTTGCAAGATTACAACACTGAGCTATGTTTTTTAAGTGTAGGGTCTTCTTTTCCGGGTGGCAGACATAAGAAAGCGTTTAATTTCTTATCAGCGTTCGTTCTAATTTAACTTATTTTGTAGTAAAAATATTCCATTCAGTAGTCTGTATATTTTAATTACCGATTTTCTCGAGATTTCGTACAATGTGTCTATATTTACAATACGTTTTGGACTAAACAATGTTGGTATTGTATTATACAACCCCAAACCGGAATAATTGCATCTAAATCACGGTATAGGTTAATTAGGCTAATATAGGTATTAATTAAATTCAATGCGTGTAAAAATAAAGTAGGCGTACCTAAAAAAATTTATTCGTTTCTATATTAGTAGAGGTATATTCTTCGGTTACGTAAATGATTATATTTTATTATTAATGAATCGTTCGGCAGAAAATAAAAATACCCATTATATAACACGTGTATCTAATATTGAGTTCATTAATGTACGAGAAAACACACATTTAAGACGATTACACAGCTGATGAGAAAACGATTAACCATCTATAGCTTCTGGATAGAAATTTACCGGTAAAATGATTAGATCCTTAATCATTATTTGATTACGATAGTTGAAGGCAGTTTAGCCTCTTTGTATAACGTCTTCTGTTCGACTGTTTTTTTTTTTTCCGAGTCCTAATAAGTTATTATAATGATTTACGAAAGTAGTACCTGCGCCTACTTGTATTGGACATGGGTCATTGGCTACAATATTTAGAGGGACGTTAACGAAAAACACAATTTCAAGCACAATAAATAATGAAATGTATTAGCATGGAACTGAACTAAATGGAGAATTTATAGCTGGAATTGCATAATTTATAGTCTATATATAGTTACATTTCCACCAAACCGTGAACCATAGTCGATTATTCGTTTAATAGTATTATCATTTATGTTCGTGTAAATATATTGCCAATGTAGATTTACCGGTCAAGTGGGTGCAAATTAAAGTTAATCACGACCCGTTACAATATATGCATTTCAAAGATATCGTTACATTTGACATAATCTCATAAATAAGTCGAATGAAACCATTCCAACGATTCGGACAAAATACAATAGTAAAATCGATTAAGAACTTCACCCCGCCCAAGTCAGGACTAATCTGGCCAAACCTTTAGTTGTATTTCCCCTTCTCCCCCCCCAACAATTCAGAGCCAAGTATCTCGGAATTGGAGGGCGATAGAGGCTTGCGGTTTCACCCCCGACATCCCGAGGACCCCCCCCCCAACAAATTCCCCTAGAAGTTTCGCCGGGTTAGAGTTAGAGAAAATAGTTGGATCCATAAGTTCGGTTTTTTGAAAAATTCGGGCGGCCATCGTATTTATAAAAAAAAAATCGATGGATCGTCATTATTTTCGGTTTTCCCGCCATAGCTCCCGAGTTTTCCGTAAGGTTAGCTCTTTTGGTCATCTTAAATTATTGGGGACGTTTCCCCGGATCGATTGGTACCAAATTCAAGGTTTATGAACTTTTTGTTTGAAAGTTATGAATTTTCAAAGTCAATAGGTCAGGTGAAAAAATGTCGTTTTTTCGGGTTTTTCGTGAAAATTTGGACTTTCCAGGCCCGTAGCTCGGCCCCTATTGATCTTAGCGAATCGGTTTTACAGACGACTTGTAGAACATTTAGTTTAAATTTGATAGAGACCCTAAAAACAGCTAACCTTATGGAAATCCACGGAGCTAAGGGGGGATAAGTAAAAAAACAAAATATATATCGAAGAACCGTCAAAATTTTCAGTTTTTCCGCAATAATTCGCGAGTTTTCCGAAAGGTTAACTATTTTGGTCATCTTGAATTATCGGGCACATTCCCCCCGATCGATTGGTTTTCGATTCGAGGTTATCGGACTTTTGGTTTGAGAGTTATGAATTTTTTTCTGTTTTTTACCCTCCCCCCCCAAAAAAAATTTTCTTAAGACCCACGTATCTCAGAATTGGATGGTTATAGAGTCTTGAGGTTTCCACTCCCGATATCCCGAGGACTCCCCGAACAAGTCCCCCCCCATAGTTTGGTATGGTTAGAATTAGAAAAAAAAAGTTGGAGCCATAAGTTCGGTTTTTTGACATATCTATGTGTTTATCATAAGATATACCTGCGTATGTCGGGAAATCGCATTTTCGTGCTCAAACTATTTCAAACGTCTATAACTTCGGTTCTAATCTGCCAATTTATCCCATATTGATAATTCCGAACCTTATCATTAACATAAATGATATTCCAAAATTTACCCCTCCCCTTTTTTTGACCCTCTAACTCATTATCGCTAGAAAATTGCGTTTTTCACCCCCGACATCCTAAAGATCCCCTGAACAAGTCCCCCCCATAGTTCAGCTAGGTTAGGTTTAACCTAGGTCTAACCGGGTTCTAACTTCTTTTTACGTATGTTTTGTAGTTTGTATCACGTTACAATGGATGGGGATTTACCAAGTACCAGCCGTGCAAGCTCCTCTTCCGTGGTGGACGCACCGGGAGAAACTAACTGATCCTTTCCAGGAGTAAGTACATAATGTAATTTTATTATGTTATGAACATTTTACTTCAATTCCACATTACCCCCGTTATGTCATGGTTATGGTTTTAAGGGATACGTTTTTAATGATGTTTTAAAAGAGATGTTTGTAGTGTCGTTTTTGTTTTAATTTTATTTTATTATAATATTTAAGTTTGTCTCGTTGTCAACCGCCGATCTGCTGAAGATAAAGCCAATTGTGGTGGATGTTGACAGTGTCGTGTACTCTTTTTCCTCACTGTCAGCTTACCGGCCAACCCTACCGTTCGAGGTAAATGTTGCGGGTGTATGTCAAACATCAAACTCCTCAACAGCATTTTTGGCAGTGGCCGGAAAAGTATGTTTGAACGTTGCAATAAAACCGTGGACTATGGCTTATTTGTAATATTGCTTATTACAGACTTCAATCACGTAGAGTTTACAATCAGTGGAGATCCGGTTCTGCCCATTCGGGTGCTCATTAGTGTAAGCACCCCAACCGTAACAAGCGATTCGTCCTCCAGCTCGTCGGACGAGGAGAATGTTGTATCACCCTCGCCGTACAATTACAGACAAAGGTTTATGGACTTAATTTTTGGACTGGCAATTCAAAAATCAAGTCGATCATCTTTGAGCAAAATAAAAGGTGCCGGTGATCCGTTTGCCAAAAAATGGCACATTCACCCCAGGTGTCTTTTGAAGCGGATAAAATCATGATGCAGCAGGAACACTTTGGCTAGTATTTGTAAGTTTTTCTACATTATTTTATAATATTCAATTTGGTTAGGTTACAACCATATTATTTAATAGTTATTGGTAACTTAGGTTCTATGTTGCTGGACACGGGCTCTAACTGCCCCAGGACGCTGTCCAGTAGTACATTTTTAGGGTCATGGACCCTTACCACGCCTCCATCGTAAACCATTTCGGCATTAACGTGAAGATGAAGTCGTCGGTAAGGGCCGTGATGGTCGACCGGCAAGTGGTACAACATGTACGAGTATTTAAGGGCGTAAAGGTTTTCCTTGGAATGGGCGTGTTCAATTTTAGCTACTTTAAAGCAGATTGCCTTCGGCCAGCATATCAAGTAAAACCTCTTGTTTATATAAAAAATGTATGTCGTATATGTTTAATGATTTTAATGTCATTTTTTAGGACGTTTTGCCAAAGTGTTGCTACGTGCAGGGCTACGACCCTGCCGTACATATTGTGCGCAGAGGACTGAACAGCACTTCCGTCTTCATTTGGCTGTTGTTAGTCGGAGCCACGGTGTCAACAAGTACGATTAAAATGATCAAAGAAGTTGACAACGTAGGTGGTCAACTTTTGAGCTGCATGACAAGGTACCTCAGCAATGCGGTTGTCGGGTCCGGTGTTAGGGTCAAGGCCGTCGTTAGTGGTAACACGACGTCCAACGTGTTATCATTAATGCCAACCTACGGATCACGGATGTTAGAATTGTGTTTGAGTGAAGGCCTGTTGGCGCGCTCAGATAAAAGTTGGCCGCACTACGTTAACGCCAGGATAGGAGAGAATCTTCGTCGACTTCGAGATTTGATGTTGAAAGCAGAGTCTACGAATTTCAACAGAAGTGTAAGTATTTCATTTGTTAGGTTAGGTTTTTTTTTTGGGGAGGGGTTTAATGGTAGTTTGTATTATTTAAAATATTTTTTTTAGTTACTGGCAGAGGTTTATGATTGTGAAATAAATTTACGCTTTCACGTATTCGGGGAGGTTAGGTTAGGTTAGGTCAGGTTAATTGTATAAATATTTTACAATGGAAAGTCGTCGGAATATCAAAAACAATAAACAGACAAAGGAAGAAGAATCAAGAAACCATTTATCGAAAAAAAAAGACAAACCCTTTTTCAGGCAGGGCTTATATTTCAAAGCGTAGTTCAACGTATATTATGTAGCTCATTTTATACTTGAGCCTGATTAAAATTAAAATATGTATAGTCTGTAATACAAAAATAATTCAGTAGTTTTATTTTAGTTTACCTATAAGAATAACATAGATAGATAAGTGACGTCAGAACTAGAGCGGTCCCCCAAACTTCGGAAAACAGTCTGCAAAATTAAGTTCAGTGGACAAATAGTAAAAAAAAAGTATGTATATGCAATAATATATATACATTAATTGCACACTTTCTATATTTTTATTATTATTATTATTATAATTTTTTTTTTTTTTTTTTAATTTTTTTTTTATTTCTACTGTCAGATATTATATAATTTCATTGTAATTGGAATTTTTTTTTTTCCGTAAATAAATAAATAAATAAATAAATAAATATATATATATAATTTAAAAATTAGCTTTTAAGAATATTTTGTGTTAAGATTTGTTTGTTTCCGTTAATAAACGATACGGGAAGGGGCTAAGTATATCTTCGGCAATGCGGCCCCTTGTTTGTGATTTGAAAAATTTTAAAAAAAATGCATCTGTGTATGTATGCATGTATGTATGACTACATACACTGTATAGAAGGAATTTTTCTTGTTCCCTAAAGAAACTATATAGGAAAAATCAAAAAAAAAAAAAAAAATGCTGCGAAAGGATCTTAGGGTACCCATCTATAACTGATTTCCTATCGACATCATACCAATGCCCAAGGCTCCTCTTCGGTTCTTTTAAGTGGACAATTTTTTTTTACACAAAAAAGAAAAGAAATAAACATCATTGTAAAATCCACGACTATATATCTAGGTATGACAGCAATATTTACGTTGTTTTTGTCCAGTAGTGTCATTCATGGAATAAAAACAGAAATTGTGACGTCACTGCCCAGGAACGTAGACAAACGAGCTTATATCTATAGGTATATTATCTAGAAATTCGCTAGACTAAATCGATTTATAATATTGGTGCTTTTATAACGGATCTGATTAAAATCTGTTCAAAATGTTCTAAACCGATTTAGTAAGAAATTCGCTATATATTCGCGTATATTGGTTTACCCCCACCTTTTTGGTGTTATCACGTACTATATCAAATTTTTCCATGATAAAATCTATTTTGTCATGGTAAAACCACAGAAGTCACAGAATAAAATTCTGTGGTAAAATAGTAAAAACGCATAAAATAACAGATACAATATGATAACATTAAATGTGACAAGGAAATTAATAAGGGAAACAAGATTAGGTGGGGATGAATCTGGATCATTATTTTTGAACCACATGATGGTAGAAAAAATTAACCGATTTATCTTATTTTTTAATCGGTTTACGCTAACAAATTTCTCAAAATTAAACCGGTTTACTTTTAAGGGGAAATTTACACCGGTTTAGTCTAGCGAATTTCTAGTATTAGTTTAATCGGCGTAGGTGACGTATAGTGCACATGCGCAGTCTCGCCATGGTAAAATCAATTGCTTTCTCGCCACTTTCAGAATCTAATAATAATAAGTATAACGTCGTACTGTCCGAGGACCGAAGGGATCATATCGACATCCTCCTCCTATATATCGTACCCGACGTGCGAAGTGCTTTCCTGGCTTTTTTCAAGATTGAAACGTAACACGACGTACAAACGACCATATAGGTAGGTAACCGATCTTCGTAGTTGGGGAGGTGGGGGGTTGGATCGTTGATGAGTGAGAACGACAAAATCCGGAAAATATTCGATTTAACCCGCGGTGGAAATGAATAGTTCGGTAACAGAACGAGCCGGGTCGGATTCGACCTTATTCGGGGTTTTTTTTCCCCCGTCCGTCGTAGGTCGCGGTCGTGGCCGATTTTAGCGCAACGCGTATCGCAAAATAACCTAGGCGTGTAAAGACAATAGACCAACGACTTGGAGCGGTTGCGTAATACAAACGCGTATTACATATTATTCTATATCCATGTACGCATAATAACGTATACGAGTACTATTATTATTATATCCTATTATGTATATATATGTGTTATATTGTGTCTAATCACATAACTAATCTGCGCATTGTTCGGGAGGTGAGGTCGCAGATCGGATCGACGCGAAAAAACGGACCTTTGTAAAATAAACACTGGACGAGGCACCGATATTATGATATTCGTACGTTATAATATTATGCGGTGTACGAATATTAATATCCTATATCATAATGAAGAATATAATATATATATATATATATATTGTGAAAAAATTTTTACGACGAACACCGCTCGCCCATAGGTCACACCGCGTCGGCCGCCGAAATGCGCACGTCGTGCACATTTTTTCTGTACGCCAAACACGGCCAGTGCTCGGACGGCGGCTGACGTGACTGGACGAGTAGAGCCATGTGCTCCCCTGCGGTGCGCATAGGTCATGATATGTAAAAACGTATATTATATATACACACGTATACGTACATATAACACACACAATATAATAATATAAAACCGCGTGTGGTGTAATGTATAATAAATATGCATAAAATATAATATACTGTGTGCATAATAATAGTCATCGTTCTATATAAAAGTGGCGAAACCACCGTTCGGTCAAAAAGAAGGGTTGTTATATTTCGAGTGCACGACTGTAGTATAGTACAGTGCTGAACACTCCGTAATCCGGATTAAAATATACAATCCGGATTCTGGATTCAATCCGTTTCGTCCGGATCACGGATTAAATCCGTCAATTACATTATACAGTATGAACAGCTCAACGTAATATTAAACGAGCTGCTCGAGAATAATCGCCCGATAGATAATAAGCGACAGTAAATAATATTGCATAATATTGTTATATTTTGACGGCCGGCTGATTAATCGCAAAGTTTTTTGGACGTCGCCAGCCACTAGCGATTTCATCAACGACATCCGATCAAACTAACAACGCACAACAACAGAGGGTTTTACGATGGTATCCGATTTTTGTATTGCATCCATACCATATTACAGGGACGGGCAACTGGTGACCCGCGGGTCAAATCCCGCTATTTTATTTCTACATTTTTATCATCGAAAATTTTACTACAATTTACTTTAAATATAGTAAAAATTCCTAGGTAAATTGTACCTTTGAGATATTTTCAATAATAAAACATACACTAAATTAGGACATAAGTTCTTATCATAGACATAATATATATATATATATATATATCAACGAATTTGTTCCATATAATAATGAAAAATACGACTTTATTATCCAGGCCCACAATCATTTTAAATTTTAAAATTTGGCCCTCTAGTTACTGTGAGTTGGCCATCCCTGCTGTATTATATACCCAATGGTAATAGCTATTATAGGTATTAGCTATTCAACAGTAAGAAAACTCAAAGTCCGCATTCGCCATGTAATCCGTTAATCCGGATTCTTAATGTAATCTGGATTCGCCTTGTAATCCGGATTCAACGTGTAATCCGGATTACAATTGCAAATCGGATTGAACGGATTATAACATATTTATCAATCCGGAATGATCCGGAAACGGGTTGATCCGTATTAGGTGCTTAGCACTAGTATATTATACTGCACACAGCACACGTATTATGACTTTTTACGAGAGCTATTCGCGTAATACACACGCGCGCATTTACCGTGGGTATTGCACTCGACGAAAAGGAACAATGGACCAAAATGAAAAACACTTTTGTAACCATAGTCGCCCGTAAAATATTCCATTATAATATTGTCGTCCTGTATAACTGAGTGCGGTGTAATAGTATTGTAATTTATGACATTCTGAAAAGGCAATAATAATTAAAGAGCGATAGAAAAAAAAGAATTGCCGTATAGTGCGGTTGCGCAATCAGTATTTTCTCCGGGGGAGAAGTCTAAGGAAATTTTTAGTAAACCACTTTTATCCCCTCGTTTGAGCAGTATTTAGTTCGTGCCAAACCGTTAATGGACTTCGACCAAATCTCTTGTAACAATAATTTTAATGTAAAATAAAACATACCATATACGTCCACCATGTATGAAATATATAACTACATTTTTCACAATTTTAATATACCTATTGTGCAATAATGTGCCAAGGGGCGTTTGGACCCGATGTTCACCCCTTTGGTTGTGCCAGTTTCGCGGAATGCAGAACACTGCAACCGACGGTGACAAAATTTAAAATAGGTTTAAACAATTGTTTTGTTTTTTTTTTTTCTTGCATTTTTCATAGAATCGGTGAACATTGTTGGAGGATTTAAACGATAAAATATGACCCATTGGCCACTAAAACATTATATGTTGTATAATATTATATATTGCGATTTCAAAAATCGTTCAGCGCAGTTTTTTTTATAGACCTTTTAAGTTTTTAGACAGCGCGTAAAATTTCAATATGAAATGACTATCAAATGTGGACGCCCGCAATCGATTTCGGTTATTTCAGAAGATTATTTTTAACGACTTGAGTTTACGTCGAATATGCATTTTAATACCATATTAACGTAATAAAATCGTATACATTTTTCAATTTTGAGCTATATTTATAGAAATTTTAACAGTAGTATTTTGAACAGGGCCGACTCAAGTAAAAATAGTACACTAGGCAAAGTCAAATTTTACCGGTCTTAAAATGAAAAAAAGCTAGAAACTTTTTCTAGAATTTGCGTGCACCCAATCTATATAAATTAGTAAACATTTCCTCCCAGAACCTTCTTGAACTTTTTTAAAAACGTAAATAAGAAAAAAAAAAAGTCTTTAACTTTTTTTCGTAGACGAATATACTCTTACAAAATACTTCTTTAAAAACATAATAGAAAAATAAATATAAAAATTAATTTAATTTAATTAAATTAATTAATTAATTACAAAAAATAAAAAAAAGTCCGATTGTTCGACCCACCTCTCCAAATAGGTACAAAAAGTGCCGCCCCTATACGAAAATATCGTTCTAGGCTGACGCCTAGCTCGCCTATTCATTGAGCTGGCCCCGATTTTGAACTATTTTAGGTTTTAAGACCTGAAATTTTAGTACAGGGTTATAGTACGTTACTCTATACGTATGACGTATACATTCAGAGTTTATTCTCGTATAATTAAGCATACTTATTGAATGTTATATTATAATTTATAATCTGTCGAAAGAAATTATTTATCATTGACCATTGCTTTCAAATTCAGTACGTCAATCACTAATATTAAAGTTGCAGTGAAGAATCTGTCGAGTAAAACGCTTACATAACATCTACTGTCGGAGGTTTTTCGACCGCTAAAAATCGTTGGTATTACGTCCTTTTAGTAGACCTAAAATCGTCGTAAAAAGTCATTTTTGACAAAACTGTGTTTAGAACCCAACTGTTATTGACTAACGCGAGGAAATTCTTACAAGGGGTTGTATTTTAATATCACTCTTGAACATCTTGAACCACCCCCTCCCCACACAACTCAATCCTATATTATCTCAAGTTGCCTCATTGACCGTAGAAGTACCATATTGTAAACGATACCAAACACAATTTGTGGTCAATTCTTATAACAGTCCTCCAGAACTAGTCTAAATACATAATATTATACGCTCTCATCACGCCGAACACTTCATCCACTTAATAAGCGATTACCATCGGCCGACAATCATTCCCACGTCACAGCAGTCGTCGCGTCCGTCGCGTCCGTCGTTTCTACTTTCGTGGCGCTACGGTATATCGCTCGCACAATCATTATTTTCATAATCGTGCATACAACTTAATCTTTACTGTACCCGCGTAATTATTATTATTATTATTATTATTATTTAGGTGTTCTTATATTTTATGTATATTGTTCCAGGTCAATCACCTTATTCGGACGTTTTATCTTGCAATAATAATTATTATCGTATTCGTTCAGTTTTCAGTCTCGGTGAGTCGTTAAGTCCGTTATATAATACGTAGTAAGTATAATTACTTCAGGTTTTAAGCCGGGTAAGTAAAAGCGATTTTAAAACTACAATAATTCAAATGACCATAGTTGACCCGGGAAAAATATCGAAATCGTTTTCTTTCGCGACAACAGACTGCAGAATCCAGGGCAACATCTAAATGGTTTTCCGATCCAGAAACGTATAATCAATGCTGGGCAAGTTTATGGCTTTTTTTTTTTTTTACTCGGTCAAATTAAATTAATGGAAAAAAATGGTAAAAGCTTAAAGTTAAAATTTTTTTTTCTCTTAACGATTAAGTTAAGTTAAAAAAATAATTTATTAACTATTAAGATTTTTGTATACCAGTCAATATAACATTTGAGATATACAGGTATAATTAAGAATATTATTTCTTTGGAAATACTGTTATTTTTTAACTTAAAGCATTTTAAAATTTAAAAAAATCATTTTCATTATATAATTAAAATTACTATAACATACTTATAATAATTATTATTCAAATTAATAACAAATAGGTTCATAAATATGTTTAATTAGTAGGTACCTAATCTTTTCATCAAAATTCCAACAAATGGAAATCACTCATTGCAAATCAGTGCCTACCTAAATATTGTTTATTGGTGGGAAATCTAATATATTCCTTTATTTATATTACGGGAGATTATTATATAATATAATATAGGTATTCTTGTATGTATTATTTATATTTCCGGAAAATAAATTATTCTTATAATATAATAATTATTAGAAGCGACATAAACAATTATTTTGACAATATAGACACAATATTAAATCAAAATGTACCAATTATTTCAAAATCAACTTCACTGAGTTTTAATTAAAAGTAACTCGTTAATTAAAAATTAATGTAACCAAAAATAATTTTAAGTGAATAAGTTAAGTTGGCAAAAATCAAAAAAAAAAAAAAAAAAAAAAAAATTTAAGTTAAAAGTTAAAATTAACTTAACTTTTAACTTATTAACTGGTTAATGTCAAAATTGCCTATGATGCTTGAAAAAAAAATCAAAACCGTTATCCGAACCAAAAACCAAAATATTCAAACACGTTTTGGCTCCCTGTAGGGTTTAACCACCCGGGGTTCGGCGATTTTCGAGGGAAACAAATCGTTTACATTGTTATGTTAAAATTACGTTCACCGCGACCAATTATTCAAGTTTAATCTACTCAAAAGAATAATATTATAATGAATAGGTATAGTGTAATATAACGGGACCAGTGATAATATTTTATTTCTACTTATTACACTGTAAACGAGTAAAATATTTTTATTGCACCGAAAACGCGATATTGGGTAAAGTAAACGTAATTTTGTTATTTATTAGGGAACGCGTGATGTAGTCCTACATAAATACAGCTATAAATATAATACCTATATATATGTCAGAGTGTATTTCCATATTAAATTGCAATGATGTAAGCCTGCACGGTATAATTTTACAGAAAAAAAAAAAAATGGTTCATTTAATAGTGCCGACACCGAGTACATAGATTAGATATTTTTTTAACGTTTGATATATATTTTTTAATAGCGTCGGCGTATTTAATATAAAAAAAAACTCGAGCTGGAATGTATTGGGTTTTACAGTGATGATGATGTGTTTTTTCAAGTCCATACAAAATTTTTCGGATGGAAGATGAGGAGCACGATTTATGTAATAAAGACATTTTTTTATGGCAAATTAAATCTAGTCGATAATATTTAGAGACGTAATTTTTTCATTTTCATAGTAATTTTTTCGTGCATTAAAAAAATCTAGAATTAGTACTACCTTTTATATTAATGTAATATTATTATTTTATATTGATTTTTTTTTTTTTTTTTTTTTGTAAAATCAGAAAAAATAACAAATAAATTTATCATGGTTATCGATTTTTAAAATAATATTTTAACGCTCATTCTCAAGTTCGACCAAGTTAATCGCCATGTTCTATTGTATGTACTTATTTCATCCGGCCTGGGCTAGCGTCTTTTATCTTGGTCCACTAGTGATCTCATTCAGATGGGAGTATAGACAAATTTTCTAGTTTATAATTCTATGATTCTAACAATAATAAAGGCTTCAAACGTTATTTCATTTTGTGTATTGCATCTGAATTTTCAACATTTGTTTGATTTCGAACTTATTTTATTTTGTAAAAAAAAAAAAAAAAAACATTTATCGCGTTTGAATTTAAAAACACGTGTTTCACAAATTGAAGTAAAAAATTCCTTAAGTATCTAGTTAAGTAACTCGCACCCTTCATTTATTTTTTAATGTATAGATATTTATGAACGGAATTGTTTTATTATATTTTAATGGTTATTTAAAAATTAAAGGCACTCGCTGTTGTTTATCGGAGGTACCTATACTGAAAAAAATAATTTTGAGAAATTCCAATTTTTCGCGATCCACCGATATTCGACTAACGTACGCGTACCATATCGGGTTCGTCATAACTGTCGTTTACAGGTAATTTAAATGCGCGCAAACAGACTATACGTCGTTTCGGGAGAATTTATTATTTATATATTATACAACTATATAATGGCATTTAACGAATTAAACGAAACCAAATGAAATCGAACTTCTGCAGATAATTATATAACGTAGGAAATAGAACTTTTCACACGATACGGTATATATTTCTGAAAAAAAAAAAAAAAAAAAATGATCGTTATAAGGTATATACGTGTAAGGAATTTTTTTTTTTTTGTAAGGTCGTTTTTTCGGATGATATCATTATTCAACCACATTGTTTACCCCTTTTTTTTTTTACCGCGTGCGTTCACGAGGTGTATCGTTTTATACGTATACAACATTGTACACAATATTATAGTATAATATAGTGGCCGGGCCGCGAAGACCCCCGTAAAATCTCATAATAGTCGTTAATTTCTTTTGTTAATGCGCACGTCCGAATGGTTTTCTCGCCGGTCCTTAATACAATAACGTCGTGTTTGATAACGGCGTGGTCCGATTCAATTAAACGTCGACCGGGGTTATAATATGGTATATAAACCATGTTATATGCACGCGGTCGGACGGTTACGACACCTAACGGACGATTGAATACGATCGTTTACACTCGAACGAATTCACCTCGGTTATTCGTATTGTTGTTATTATTTTGAGACGCGCGCACTGACCGACTACATACATAGTAATATTATAATATACAATGTGATATAATATAATGTGGGCGGTAAAAACAAAAATTAATGTTTCTACTCGTGCATATGCCTATATATATATATATATAGACGTTTTCGAATGCTCGGCATTCTTTCTCGAGTTTCGGTTCCAAGGGTCGTGTGGAGGGGGTGCCCACCACACACATATGTATAATATACGTAGATACTGCGCTGCACGCACGTGTAATATTATCATCGGTCGTAATATACTCCGACCATCTTGCCCGTATCGTCGCAATGATATGATGAGGTGAGGTATAAGTATAAGTATAAGTATAGGTACCCTAGGAGGTCTCGAAATCCTTTACAACGTGTACGGGTATATACCGGAGCTACATAATATTATCGGTATAGACCGAACACGTGCGTGTATATGTATATATGTCGTGTACTTTGTCGTAAAAACAAAATGGCCGGTGTGCGTCGGTTACCATAAACACGGTCGTGTCAAGTCCGAGGTGTGTATCTCGTCGTATATATAGGCATACTATAATGTAATACTATAATATAATGTACGTTATACGACGTGTTGGGACAGATAACTCATTTTGTTATCTAGCTAAAAGATATAGATAATGACAGAAGGATTATCTATGATAAAGATAAAAGATACATTTTGGTTATCTAGATAAAAAGATAAGATAAGATAATATTATTAAACCTATTGTGGCAACGAATTAATGTTCTTAGAAAACATAATTAGTTTATACTTAATAACCACATTGGAGACGAAGGACTCTTATATTATTTTAAATGAATAGACGGTGATATGATTTTTCCCCAACAACGTCGAAGACGGGCCACTCGTTTTACGAGTCTATTTGATTTTAATCACATAAACAATCGATTTCCTGCAATTTTTGTACGTATAGACGAATGTCGAGCGATATTTACGTATTTTCCAAAACACAAAAATAATGTAGTATTCCACATAATTATATCATTATTTTTCTCACTTTTCGTACTGTCATTAATCTATTAATAAAATTGTATACGTTTCCGTAGGGGCTATTCAATTGTTTCCAATGTGTACCTTGGAACCGGCCTATTATTGAAAAAAAAAGTCGACTTACAATAACACGCCGTAAACGCTATATAATAGTATGTATAATATTGTATGTAGACATTTAGATAACCACTACGAAAAATAATTTATACTTCTAAATAAATATACAATTTAATAATAATATGTAGAGAGTAAAATTGATTCAGCATAACAACGTAACATACAGGGTGATGCAATTTACTTGTGTAATAAAAAAAAAAGTTAATAAAATAGTTTCGTATACACCGTGATCAAAAAAAAAATGTATGTTATTCGTTAACTCATTATCTTTTATCTATAATTCAAAAAAGTTCAAAAGATAAAGATAAGATATTTTGTTTTTATCTAGATAAAAGATAAAAGATAATAAAGTCATTATCTAGATTATCTTTTAGATAATTTTATCTAGATAATCCCAACACTGATTGTAAGGGGAGTATTCAGCAATTCAAACAGAAATTATTTGCTAAAAATGTATAAAAAATCCACACCCTTTAATAATCAACAAATTTAAAAACTGAAAATTTGGTTAAAATCATAACCATTTTTTCCAGTAAATCTCGAAGAGATATTTCATTAATTTTAAATAGCTAAGCCGTAAAAATAGTATATGTATAAAAATTTCGCCCGAAAAAATACGTTAACTTTATATTTATAGTTCTGCTGAAATAAGCTAAATTAAAAAAAAAAAACTCTTAGAGGTGTACTTCTAATGACACTGAAAATCATTATAAATAGTTAAATTAAAAATTATCATATTATAAAACCCTCTGGGTTTAAAATAAAACACCAATTAATCTCTTTTCAATTATAATTTTTACCACTTAAAATACAAAATTTTGAAAAATTCCTTTTAGATAATTTTTATGTATAGTGTTAACCTACATTATTTTAAAAAAACAATACCATTTTTATATCATTTTTTAAATGGCGTGTTCATATTTTTTCTGATTTTAGATTCTGAGCGTAGCGAAGGAGCTAATGGTTTTACAATAATATTTATTATTATTTTTTTTTTTCATTTTTCTGTAAACACTTTTTCTACCAGAAGGAGTGCTCCGATCTTTATAAGCTTACCCGGTTTTCGGTAGCAAATCGCATCTAGTTGGTACTTTAGAGGGGTCATTTTGTACAATTTTGATTTTAAGGGGTTGAAATGGGCATTTTAGGTGTAAATTGTTATTGTAATTTCTTTACTCGATTTTACCGGGTAACGATTACAATCATTGTATATTATATTATATTATATTATCTATATTATATTTTTTTTTTTCACCGAGCCTAAACAATAAAGTATTAAGAGTTATGTATACTACACCGAAGCTATGCTCAGAATCGTTTTATTAAATGCAACGACTTATCATTGCTTTAAAATTCAATACATCTACCAAGAGTATCCTGACCAGTAGCGAAGTGCATCCACCCCTACTGAAACCCGACGAGCGAAGTGCTTTCACCACCTACTGACCGGCTTCTTTTCATAATGATAATACCTCAGGCCTTGGATATTATATATAAACATAATTTGATGACCCTAAGAAGCAAAATGAAATATTGTATTTTAGAACAACTAAAAATAGTGATACGAAATCCAGTGCTCCCCCCCAAAATAAATTTCTAGCTACGTCACTGATACATATAGTAAATCGATTTAATAAATATTATTTTTATAAACTGTTTTAAGATTAATATTTTTACCTCATGATTAGTCGTTTGTTCCAAGAAAATATCTGATAATGGATATGATTCAATGACAAGTTTTCAAATTATATATGATTTATTTATTTTTCATTCATTGTGTATTCACAAATTATAAATGTCGAAATTAAAATTAATTGTTTCTATTTTTGCGGAATTAAAACGCAGAAGATTGACAACTGAAATGAGAACCAACAGTAGAATACAACTTAATATTATAATTAATATAAATTAAAAAACAAATTAATTATTATATAAAAAAAATAAATTGATAAGTGATAACTGATAACATAAGTTACAAATGCAAAATATTATAGATAGCCACGCGTTTATATGTACATTTAGTAAACCGTTTTAAACATATAAAACGGTTTTAACTTCTTAATCTACATAGCACGAGAGTTTTAAATTTTAAAACGGTTTAACTTATTTAAACCGTTTTAATGTATGTACATGACATGAATGCGTTTTAATTTCAAAACGGTTTAGTGTTAAACCGTTTTAACGCCATCATATAAACGTAGTAAATGATAATATAAAAAAATTAAAAAAAATACCGACAATTACACATGATTCTGAGGAGGCTGAAATTGAAAAAATTAAAACACGTATAGTTCAATCTATGAAATGTACATCAGTTGTAATAAATTAATGTGTTGGATGACCCTTATCTGAAGTGGCTAAAGTATAAGTACGAGATCCAATAATTTGATTTTATCAGAGGTTTTAATTTAAAACATGATTTTTAATTTTTACTTAATATCTATATATATATATATATATAATTGAAAACAAATTTTGATTTCAAGGATTGTTAAATTAAAAAAATCAAAAAGTATTTTCCCTACTTCTTCTTCTTTTGTTAACAGCTCAAAGGCTGGTTAGCAACAATTTTCTACTCCTGATGCTTCTCTTCTTTCTTTTTTAGATCATAATACGAACTGCAGTTCATATTTCTTGTTGTTTGACTAATATAATAGTCCAGTGGCGGTCACTCTCTGATATTAATTCCCTCAATGACACCTTCTATTATTCTGCTAAGTAGACTGTCCTGACGCAGTGGGTATCCAACTAACTTGGTTCTTCTTGTTTTTAAGTTCTCCATAACGCTTCTTGATTCTCCGGCTCTTCGATAAACTTCTTCATTATTGATGTGTTCCGTCCAGTTTATTATAAGCAGCCTTCTGTAACACAATAATATCTCAAACGCTTAGAGTCTTTTTTTCTTCTGGTTTACCTACCTATAGTCCATGTCTTACTTCCATACAGAACATAAGCCTTTAGTAAGATAATAGTATTTTCCATATCTACACAATCTAGAAAAGAGACCAATAAATTCATGTTCGAATATACACTTTAAAGAATTTATATTTGTATACATACAACCGGTCCATTGTAGACAGGGAATAACAGATTTTACTGTAACTCACAGTGCATAAGGTTTAAAATTCGTATTATACAATGAACCATGAAGGTATATATTATAATGGCATGCACACGGCATTTGGCCAGTTCATGAATGATTGATGAGCCAAGCGATAATAAAAATGACCTACACAGGGGTACATATACGAGTAGAATTTTGTCATTTCCAGACCTATCGAATGCACACGGTTTTCGGAGGAATACATAAATAATACTCGTTTATATCACGATAATAGTATACCGATTTGGCGGACATATATTTTTTTATTCGAACGCGTGTCCGGCTTAATATGTTCTACACGCATAATAATAATAATCGGTGCTGCGGTGAAGGAAACTTTCCGGAAACCATTATTCAATTGGAGTTTAAGTCGTGGTTGGTGGTTAGTACTTGGGTGTTAACGTGATTTAACTGTGTACTTATGCACTACCTATATAGAATTATTCACCATAATCAGCAGGTCTCGTGTTCATTTTAAATTCTAAGCGAAGCGAGCAGAATCTCTGGGTATTTTGTACCCGGACAGTGAAAATATATTGCACAAATATAGGTAATATGTATTCAAAATGTTTTCAAAAAGTATTCACATCATTGTATTTTGGTATTCAGAAAATTTTTTCAACACAATTTCAACATTTCCTAAATATTTATTAGTCAAATCATTACAACGTTTTTCTATGCTTCTACAATATTATATATTAAAGTTTGTTACGTGAAAGATAATTACGTTTAAAAAATATAAAATTAAAACAAATCAGCTCATAATGACCGCAGTCATCCCGACTATTGGAACGGTACAGTGACGGATAGTAACGTCCATAAAGTCAGCTCCCCACACCTATCCACTGACCTTAAATACTGTATTTTATTTATGTGTATAATCGTTACGTAATTTTCATGAATTTTTACGACTTATTTCGAAAAATGAATTTTTCTCCAATAATGAGTTCCGTGCAAATTCTAAAAATCGCATTTTGTCTGACTTAATGGACATTAACATCCGATGTAAACATGGCCGCGACAAACATTACAAAAAACATTTTTTTTTTTAACATTTATCGGATTCAAACTAACTTGCCTCCTAACTTATCGTTTACGCTTTACTAGATCACAACTTCATATTGGATTTCGGGTATATTTAACCTAAATAATTGGAAAGTTTTGTGAGATATATGGGACCATATTATATTTACACGATGTTTTAAAAATATTTCAATATAATTGGGCTTAAATATTTTCAAATATTTGGATAATATTTTAATATATTTATAAATTTAATAAATTGTTAATTGTTTAAACTTGTAAATTATAATAAATGTAAAATAATAATACAGTAATTTTTAACAATTTTCAGTACCCAATTAAAAACATTTTTATACTTTTTACACAATACTTGTAAACATATTTACGAATGTTATTTATTTTTCAAATATTTATCATATTCGATATTTAATTACTATATTGAATCGAAGTTGTTAACTTTGTGATACAATATTATTTATATATTTGTAAAATATTGTATTTGACTATCACGGGTATTTTACGCTATTAAAAATATAATTTTTGGCTATTATACAATATTTTACAATAATTCTATAAATATATATATTATTTTTATTGATTTTTGATGAATTTTTTTATCATCAACTTCCAGATTCTAACTATTAAATTATAAGGTAGTATTATTGCTAAGTAAATAAATTGAACAAATATGTTGACTTAGATCATTTTTAAGTTTGCTCAGAAATAAATGGCTTTTAATTATAACTTTTATTTACTACCTAATGAATAACCATGTAATTAATAGATTTTTATTTCATCAAAATAGCTATTCTAAAAATTATACCTTTTATATATATATTGTGTGTTTGTATATTCATAAATATATTTATGTACTATTTACTTAATAATGATATGTATAGCGCACAAAAAACACATGACACATAATTCGCTGGAAAATAAAGTAAGATCGTATAAAATATGTATTTTTTTAGCTCTTCGTTTTTAACATCCATATACACCCAGTTCTCTATACATTAGTTAACTTTCTATACATTTCAATAGGTTGATCACCATTTTCATTGAAAAATCGATTGTCGTCCTAAAGTCCACACTTGACGGGAACGGATATCGGGAGCTCCAATCGTAAGACTTGATGACGTATCGAGCTCGGCCACTTCTTGTTCGAAAAAAGAAAGATGGCCATGTACAAAAGTGGTGCCAACTATACCGTTTACAAAAATTTCCTTGTGGATATATTGCTTTGAAGACCACACTTTTGGGTTGACCCTCATAACTATTAATATCTTACCCGCAAAAGCTAAATTAAATATAATAAATAGTGATAAATAACAGAAACCTTCATCATCTCTTCAATATTCGACTTGTTGCAGGACAGTGTTGCCGCTAGCAGTGGCATGTGGATAAAATAGTTAGCGATGCGCATTTTTAAAATATTATACAATGTAGTCAGTAATATGAATCAAATAATGCAAAATCAATATTGTACTTATTTTACCTATTTGTTTCCTCGGAAAACCCGGAAAACAAACTTCTATTAGTTACATCGCAAACACAGATCCAATAATTTTTTTTTCGTACAATTCCGTATTAAAACTCATTTTATTATTTTTATCTTTGTATTTTGACTCTTTCACAATAGTTAGTTTTTTTCTTGGCCTTCTTTCATTTTCAATCGCGTTTTTTGCTCCAACGATAAAAAACGTAGTTTTGTAAGATTATGATTATGATTATGTTCATACGGTTTGATTATGATTGGAAAGGATAGACGGGCGGATGGACACAGATAATATGTAAGAAATCTATAGTTTAAACTTATACATGGAAATCTAAAACTCATCATTATAAAACCAAATATATTCTCTCTTTCATTTATTATCTATACAATATGAATGTAATAAAAATGTACGATATTTTTGATATTAGACACGAGTACAAAACTAAAAAATATATATATTTGTTATTGTCAAAAATCGACAATTGTGTAACTGGAGGAGCCATGAAAAAATAACCGTCAGGGCGCCAAATTGTCGAATAACTACATTTGTAGTTGGGCGTAAATAAATTTGCAATTGGGTACTGACATTTTCGCAAGCATATATCTTAGTCCTTATTATATATTTTATGAAACACATACGAAATATAAGTAATCCGGGGCTATTGCAGACACAATATTTGCACCAAATTATGTTAAATATAACTCCATACATTTAGTAGTATTCGGTAAAGATTAGTCAGTGATAGATTATAAATATTCGTGTTTAAAAGAAGACTCGGGAGATCTAAAAAGTATATATATTGTAAAATGTTCAATTATACGATCATTGTAAAGGTGCAGTTGTACTGTGTTTTGGTACAGTTTATGATACAGCATCTGGTAAGTTCTCGTGTTTACATATAATTATTATTTAATAGTTATTTTATTTTATAGATTCAGTTGATTTCATTTAGACTGTGGAAAAATGTTTTAACCGGTTTCAATCGTTACTGTTTCGATTCCACTGTTGAGAATCGATTGAATCGAGTTCGTGTTTAATTTATAATACATATATATAATATATACTCACGGGTAGAGATTATCAATGTTTTCGTTTTTATTATCGTATAATATTGCATTTGAAAGACCGAAAAAACGAACGCCGATTCGCCCGCGAAATCTATAGAATTTTCTGCGATTTCTATTTTATTTTTTTTTTCGAAAAATTTATTTGAAACGTCAATTTCACCGAATCGTGAGTTGGACAACCTGTTCCCGGTTCATTTTGCAAATGACGTAATCCCGAAGGGGCTTGGGCCTAATGAACCACTCGCCCTCCGCTCACACCACACAAAAAAAAACGGTCCATTAAATACTTTTATTGGCGCCGCGCGGCGTGGCACGGCCGCGATACGGGCGAAGAAACGGACTTTTATAGGCGCGCCGGGTGTCGGCGGAGTGAGCGATAAAAACGTTTAAGACCGTGTTCAGTTGGCACGTCGGCCGCTATATTATTGTGCCGTTGTCTTAATGCGGTCCGCAAAACACGACGAAAGTTTTCCGCCGCGGGCGTATTCTCCAGAGGGGTTTTGCGGCGGACTTTTCGCAAAATTTACCGCCAGCCGTTAAATTTTACCGACGATCGATGCGTCCGATGGGTAGGTATACCCCACGCATTAGCAATATGCACTTGTTTACTTTGTTATTCGAGTACACAAATCCTGTCTCCGGAGATCGATCGGAGTAATATTACAAGGTAGGTTGCCCCACACGTGAAGTACGTGAAAAACGCGCCGCGTGTCGATCGGAGCGGTTATTTATGTGCACGGTAGAATAAGATCTTGCAGGAGAGTTTCTGCTACTGTTCGTAAAACGTTACGAGAACGAGAAACTCGTTGTCGTACACACGACAAAATAAACAGGTATGCTGGCAACTTTGTGATACGCAAGTACCGCCATATTGCTTTTCTCCAAATATTATAAATATTCTTTTCTCGGTAGACTGGTGCATGATTTAAGATATAGTATGTGTGATAACTGATAATTACATTGTTTTCGTTATTTGTTGAATATTATTTTGAGTCAATTTTCTTCAATAATCTTTTATTTATGTAATTAAGGGTAAGTATAAAGTTTAATTCTTAAATCAATCTATTGATTTACAGTAGGTACATTAATTATTATTTTTAATTACCTAACTATAACATAATTATATAGTGAAATTAATATCATAATTCTTATTATAACGTACCGGATTCAAAATTCACGGTTAGTATTTTTTTTGAACCTTTTTTAATTTGTTCGAGCATTTGTCACGCAATTTTACATCTTTAGGAAATTTATGTAGGTAAATGTATTTTGGAATTATTTACAACACCTTTACGTCTATTACCACTTAAACAACCACTAAATACACAGAGTGGCGTATTTATTCGAATTAAAGATTAATTAACAAATTATAAAATATGCTTAAAAGTAAATTTGTTTTCAAAAAAACAAAAAAGGCGGCAATAAAATAAGATAACGAAAATCATGATAATCGTAGATACCGAGATGATGATAAGCGGAGAAAAGCGTCCACCATGATTGCGCGAAATGAACCAAAACATGTAAGTTGCTGTCATACCTGTTTATTTTGTCATGGTCGTACACTGATTCTCGTAAAACATCAAAACATAGTTTTTGCTACCCGTACACGAGAAACGTAAACATGTGTGAAATTTTGTTATCGAAAAATGCACTATCATAACGTTTTAGAGGGTACTGTTTGTAAACCGGTTTTTATTCGTCCTACTGTTCTCGTAATATTATACGTCTTGTCTGTGGTCAATTTTTCTATTTATTATTTAAATACTGCATAAGCGATTTTCGTTTTGACTTGATATTGTTGTTTTGATAACATATATTATATGTATGGAACAAGAGTTAATACACTATTATTTCACTACATTTTACTATATTATTCAGTTATCACAATATTTCATTGTTTTTCGGGAATTGTATCGTGCATACAATATTGGGAAAACAAATTATCATCAGAGCGCTGCTATAAACGGTTTTTTTCCCACTGTACCGAGAGTACCGACTGTACCTATATACTTTTAGTAAGTATACCTATGTACATTATACTTTTCCGGTGATCGCCGGTCGGATATATATATATGCAATTATTCATATCAAAAATAAGTTTTATTATGTATTCATAACACATGTAAATTTTATTATTTAATGGTATAATTATATTGTACTTATATATTATATTTTATTATTAATGTATATTATTATAGTATTTATATGTATAAAAGGCAAAGAAATAATATTAATAACCGAAAATATTGGATACAATAAATTAAAATGTACCTATATTAATTTTAATTAATTAAATGTTTAATAATAGGATAAATACAATATTAGTGTAAAAATAATTAATAATAATATATAAAATATTATAAATTAGGTATAATAGCATATAATTCAACATATACGCATATTGCATAGTAGACCATTTTCGAAACTTTTGTAAGTAAAAAACCTCCCAAAAATATGTACATTATATGACGTTTATAAATCATGTTCGTCGTTCTCGTATACGTATCGTATCGTAACTACGCTCATTCTCGTATACGAGAACGGCAAACACATCCCGGGAATACTGCGCACGCGCACTACACGGGAAACAAAATTACGGGTCGCAGAAACTTTCTAATTCTTATCATATGGGTCAAATAGTTAGTGATGCACATGTATAAAATATTATACAACATGGTCAATGACATGAATGAAATAACGCAAAATCAATATTGTACTTATTTTACCTACTAGTTTCCTCGGAAAACACGGGAAACAAACTACTTATTGGTCACATCGCGACCACAGATCCAATAATTTTTTTTCGTACAATTCCGTACTTAAACTCATTTTATTATTTTATCTCTGCATTTCGATTCTTTTACAATAGTTCATTTTTGTCTTGGCCTACTTTCATTTTTAATCGCGATCTTTTGCTGCAACGACGAAAAACGTGGTTTTGTAAGAAAACTGAGAAGAAATCTAACCGAATTTCTCCTACACATTTTTATTTGATTTTATGTTTTTTAATAACACACTTACACGCTAGGTAAGTTAATAAACTAAAAAGGCCCACAAAACGAATAAAACATTAGGATATTATGATCAGTGCCGCCCCAAGCACTTGCAGGGCCTTATGCGAGATATATAAACACAATTTCAGATAAATTAAATCAAAATTAAGTGTTGTATTTTTGCAAGCAGTATAAGTATAAATTACAATTAGAAAATAAAGTCAGGCGCATTTAATATATAATTAGGTAGATAGTCATAAGTAAGTATAAGTATAGGTATCTATTTTATTCGGATAAACCGAGTAATCTGAGTGTTATTAACCATTCAACTCCTTTAATTTATTTTATAGCTCATTTTCCTATATATTTAAATTTATTTAGTATCCACTTACATTTAGCCATTCTGAGACAATCACACTAATATTTAAAAAGAAGAATTATTGCTATTAATAATTTTTACTTTGGATAATACAAAATAAATTTTACGCGGTAGGTATATTATAAGTACTAAGTAGGTACCTACCTAATGAAACAACGGCATGTTTAGAATTTTCTTGAGGGGGAGATCCAACCCCTATACACCCCCCCCCCCACTCAAAGCGTAAATACGCCACTGTAATGAAGATACAATACTCGTTAAAAGAAAACAAATATACAGACAATTAATTTCAAAATTCAAATTAAATTGATATTTAATATTTCTCTCGATTTTATAATCTAATATAACATAGTTCATATTTGAAAAAAGAATACATTTTTTAGTAGGTAATACCACTAATACCTAATCAAAAAAAAAAATTCGTTTTGAAACATAGTTAATACTTAATATAACTATAAAATATACATAGGTATATTTAATAAATTTAACTGTATGTATGATAAAATCAAGTATAATCAAACAACCATATTGATTATCTCGTTATTCTAACCGTATAGGCATATATATATATATACGACTGTGGTAAATTGAACCGTAATATTTCAAACCATATTAAAATTATTATTATATTTTAATATATTTTCATATATGTATATTTTCATTGTTTCACAATTTGTATTAAAATAGGTATAAAAAAAAATGATTACGGATATTTTATCCAATAAATCGAAATAAAATTATTAATAATACTACAATAATACATTTTGCGGGGCCCTTGTATAAGTTCGGGGCTAGGTGCAAGGGCGCACCTCACCCCCCCCCTTGCACCGGTACTGATTATGATAAATTATAGATAAGATAATTTGGATTATTGACATCACGATCAGTTCGCCGTGATATTTATGCGTCGCAGGTGGACGGAATATAACTCGCATGTGCACCACTATCCAACATATTATTAAACGAATATTATGAAGGCGGTATTCCAAGCTCACCGTGTACCGTGCATATCATATCATATGTATCATATCATTACAAGATCCCATAGCAAGCATTTCAATTAAACACCAACCTAACATTTTTATAAATTGCAGGACAATCTGTATTCTCCGTTTCCAAAAATTTCAAATGTTTGTTTTTATATAAAATTAAATTTCATGTGCATTGTGCTCACTATATTATATAATAGGATTCTGATGACTGATATAGATAACAAAAATTCTCATCATAATAATTGGACTTTTTGATAACTGATAACATAACCCGATAACCACACGGGGCAAAAGTTGAGAATTGTTCAACTTTGTGGTACCTATCCAAGTTTATATATCGGTAGACACGGTTAACCATAATGGTATACCACAAGTTACCGAGTGGTTCACAACCAATCGGAGAGCTTTATTGTATGAACGGCAGATACACGGAGAGCGCGGAATATCGTGGCAATGAAACAGTCGAATGCGCATGCGCAAATGGAGCACATTTCGTCGTGCACCATCGTAGATATTCGTAATTAATCGTAACAACTGCAATTTGTATATTATTATGCAAATATATTATAAGTAGACATATATTAAGCGAGGTAGTAACGTATATACCTCCTAATGTCACTGTGGCCAATAAACATAAATCGTACGCATATCATAGAGATGCCTTATAATATTTTGTATTTTTCAAAACTATAAGCGGTGCACGTGCTCCAGTGCACTGCAACAGCACGAGTCGCCACTGATTATTATGAACGTAAAATATTTGACTCCCGGCGAACAATCGTTGTTCGGCGAGCAAACGATAGGTAACGATTTTTTTATTTTATTTTATTGATATTTACAAAGAGAATATTTTATATGACACGCAGTTCACGCGCGTGTTGATTACGTACTTTTCGAGAGCATACGACGATACGTCAATAATATATTATAATACTATATATATATACATACACGTAATGTACGCCGAGTGCTAGTAGGTACTTTGCGTGCCCGCTATCGTAAAGACTAAAGTGAAAACAGCATAATATATATAGTATATACCATATTCCGTCATTATCCGCCAACACTAGATATTAATACGAAATTTTCAAGCCCGTGTGCTCAGTATGAAAAGGAATTGTTTTCAAAACTCACATTTTGCTTATTTACAGAAATAACGTTAAAATGTAAATGCGCATTTTTTAAGCTAAAAATCAAGCTTATACGAGCGATATTGTCGATTTTCAGAGAAGTAAAATGCCCTAATTCACTCTACACTAATAGTGAAACCAGTGGCCGATTTTAGGGGGGGGGCGATAGGGCGATCGATCCCCCCCTTGGGCAATGCTTTTTTGTATTACTGCATTTGCAAAATGTCACCAACATTTTGGAAAAATACAATACAATAACATTTGTTAGATAAAGACGGTAATATTATTCTTAATCTACAAATATAATAAAACGTCAATGATTCCCTCCATGACCGCCGCGGCCGACGGTATTTCCCGTTTATTCTACGACCGTTTTTATTTTCCGTTTTCCCAATTCGAACGGATGAAAACAAAATTAGGACCTTAGGAGCGCGCTGGTTGTGGTCGGTCTTCGCTGAGCCATCGCCATCCTATTTTCTCATCAAAGTTCTTATCTTTTCTTATCGTCGTATACTCGCACCGACCTCGAACTAAAATAATATTCTGTGCTTCCCGTCTCCCGGTTGGCTGATTTTAATTGATAGATATTCTGCGCCTCTGTGGTATTAGCATAGTAAATTTATTTATTTTTGATGTTTACTAAAATATCCTTTTACCGTAAAACGGGGTGTTTCGGAACAGTGGGGTGAACCGGAACAAAACTTCATGGTCATACTAAAAAATTCCCAATAAATATACGTGAGGGTATTTTTAGGTTTAGTATTTTTTTTTTACCAAGTTATATCATGACGAGTTGGGAAATTATGTTTTGTCATATTGGCACCACTATTCGCTTATCAACAAAACTAAACGTGTAACCGCAAAAAACCTCGTGATTTTTTCATCTGCTAAACTTTGCATGTAAGTACAGAACTTTTCGTATTCTAAACCTAAGATTATTGTTTTTTTATTAAGTATAAGACTATATGACGATATGCCGTATTAGGTTTTACGTACTTCTAAAATTACGTCTTGAAAATTTTAAAAAAAATTGCGGCGTTATAGGTTTAAGATTTACGAGGTGAATCGGAACACATTATTTTTATTGTTCCGATTCACCCCGCAGATTACTTTAATGGTTTATTCGTTCATATACGTTGATATTTTCATTTCACAAAAGAAAGGTAGCGTTTCACGCACGTTAACTGTGACATAGATTAATACTGATGTGTCACCACGAGGAACGACCGGTTCCACGTTGATGCAACTGTCGACGACTGCGCAGCGTCGTAAATAAATAAATAAATATTATATTTGAAATTTAAATCACATGTCATGGTTCTTGTCGAGACGCATTACCTATCTTTCGTGAAAAATATTATATTTGTGTTGTAAAAATATTCTACTATATTTCGACTTCTACTATCTACAGGTACTGTATAATCTTTAAAAATGCCAAGGAATTACCCAAGTAAACAAAAAAAGTCCATCCCTAATCCACATGATATAGAAAAGGCTTTGGAAGAGTTAAAAAGTGGTAAATCACTGAGAAAATGTGCAGAAAAATATTCTTTATCAGTTACAACCTTACATAGACATCTCAAATTGGGAAACCAGTTGAGGAAAAGAGGAGGGCAAACAGTACTCAGTGCTGAAGAAGAGGCTTTACTAGTAAACCGTATCAAAATATGTAGCGATTGGGGCTACCCAATAGACTCACTTACCTTACGACTTTTAGTAAAAGATTATTTAGAGAAGCAAGGGAAAAAAGTGCGTCAGTTCAAGAACAACTGTCCTGGTCCAGATTTTGTTGTATCATTCTTAAAACGACACAAAGAAGTACTCTCCACATGAATGTGTCAGAATATAAAAAGATCTAGGGCAGCAGTCTCCCCAGATATAATTAATAGTTATTTTGATGAACTCGAAAAAGAGTTAAAAGATGTTCCTCCTAGTAATATCGTAAATTACGATGAAACGAATTTATGCGACGATCCGGGAAGAAAAAAACTCATTTTTAGACGAGGCTGCAAATACCCGGAGAGGGTGATGAATTCATCGAAAGCGTCCACATCTGTGATGTTCGCCGTTTCTGCTGATGGAAAAATATTACCGCCATATGTGGTGTATAAGGCAGTGCACCTCTACGATAGTTGGAGAGAAGGAGGGCCAAAAAATTCTCGTTACAATAGGACAAAAAGTGGGTGGTTCGACAGCTTTTGTTTTGCAGACTGGGTACAGTCAATTGCTATACCCTATTTTCGGAATCTTGGAGGGTCAAAATTTTTAATTGGTGACAATTTGGCCTCCCACTTATCAATGGACGTTATAAAAACCTGTAATGATAACCAGATTCAATTTATATTTCTACCAGGCAATTCCACACATATTACACAACCCTTAGACGTCGCCTTCTTCCGACCAATGAAGATGGCATGGTGCAAGATATTGGAGGAATGGAAACAAGGACCTGGAAGAAGAGAATCATCTGTGCCAAAAGACAAGTTTCCTGCTTTACTCAGAAAACTCTGTGACTCCCTGCAAGAAAATAATGTTCTATCAGGGTTTAAAAAGTGTGGCATTTTTCCATTGTGTCGTAAAAAAGTGCTTGACATGTTGCCAAGTACTGATGCTAACAGCAATAGCAACAACTCTGGAGGAACTACACCTGTTTCAATACGTATAGAACCTATTGATGACACTTTCAAAGAGCTATTGAAATCATTGAGAGAGTTTGACACTCCTCAGCCAAAAAAAAGGAGAACCAAAGTGGTAGTCACCCCTGGAAAGAGTGTTGAAGTTAAGGACTTTGAAGAACAAATTTAATCAGTTGAAGAAGGTCAAGTGATGGCAGATCTTGACTAAACAGAACCAGGGCCAAGCAGAGGCAAACCAAAGTCAGACATGTTAAAAGGACGAAAAAACAAACGAAAGAAACAATTTACAAGATCATCGTCTGAAGATTCCAGCTCTAATTATTCTATTCAAGACAGTGACAAAGAGTTAATATTAACTACAACTTCTGAAGAGGAACCAGATTTTGGAATCTCAAGAATACCCAGAAGACGACGGATATAAGGTGAGTGATAAAGCCATCTTAGGTGCCATCAGAAATTTTAGGATTTAAAAATGAACAACACAGATGCCACCGGTGGGATCACAGATGAATTAAGGAACATATGGTATATTGAATATTCACTTTACACAATAAGTGATAACAATGATAATTGATAATGTACTCGTAAATCGTAGTTAATAATGTTAATAATAAAATAACATTATTATTATTGGTTTCCCGATAAAAATGTTTTTAAAAATAGATTTGTCCGTATCAGTAGGCCCGTTGTCGGTGGGTTGGTTGGGGGGAAATAATGTATGTCGCGTCGGTACCTGCCGGCTGCGTACGAGGAATTTGTCATCAATAATAATATTTCATAATATAATATTATTGTACAATGAACAATAATCTATACTGACTTTATTTTTAAACTTTTCTCTGTAATCAAACGTCCAAGTAGATTCAAACAGAAAAACATTTGATTATTTTAATGATATGGCACATGAACTATTATATTTATTTATTATATTTAATATTGAATATTTATTTTTATATTTTATTTCAGTATTTTATCATTTTCACTCGATTTATGTTATCCAAATTTTCAAAAAAAATTCGGTTACGCATTTAAAAATATTTCCCGTTTTTGCCGGGTTTCGGGTTTAACGCGGTTTTCATTTTTCCCGGTTAGGAATACGTGGTCAAAAAAAGGTTTAAATTTTTTCCGGATTCCGGATACGGGTTTAAAAAACGTGTTTCACTTTTTCCGGGTTACGGGTTTCTGGTTTAACACGGTTTTAATATTTTGCGGGTTACACGGGTTTTCACCCCGGGTTCAAACCCGTTTTGACTCCCTGATTTAAAGTTTTCGAATTTATCAATTTTCCATAAATATTTTGAATTAAATTTTTTCATATTTCAATTATTAGGTATGTTCTAAGACATGCCGTAAAACAATAACATGTTATTCAAAACCAACTAAAACTGTATGTTATTTTTTAAATAATTCTTTAGTGGTAATAGAAATGGAGTGTACGTAAATGGCAATTTTTATTTGATCTTGATATAGATACAAGGTTTCTCAAGACATATAATACAATTATCCAATCTTTACTAGGTAGTCCAAAATTTTATTGAACAGTTTTGAGAAATACTTTATGTTTGAACATGTGACTTCGGTGACTTAAAATTAAAACCAGTACTATGTATTGTATGTCACAATTTTTTTGGACTTGTTATTTTTGTGTATTTAAAATTATTATCAGTTTATAAAATTCCAAATATTTTTATGTAAAAATAACGCCGTTTTAATAACTTTGGACACTTTTGTGTGAATTTCAATTTTTAAAAGAATGAACATATCATATTTGACGTTTAAGAAATCGACGTATATTAATGAAAAACTGTGTACGAAAACTACGGACCGACTTCATTTTATATAGTATTCTATTTGAGTATTTTAGTGTTTATCTACACATATTTTTAAAATATACTTATTACCTGTTTTTTATAGAATATTAAAATAATATTTCAAAGTTTTTAACATGATAAGTTATAAATGTATATTATTAAATGTTATGATAACATTATAATGGTATGAATTAACGTATTAATGTATTATGTACGTATTAATTATTACGTAAGTATTTACGTATTAATGTATACCTTTATGTATACCTACACGTACATATTGCATATACAATGGATGGCCACATCCAAAAAAAATAAGTTTCCTTTCATCAGCCACACCATCGCGATTCTGTTTTAAATAATTAATTGATAATTTATAAGATGTATGAATAACAAAATTAAAATATAGTTATTCATTTTTCTTAAATAAATTGGAGAAATTTACCCTTAATTTCGTGTACACAAGGTAGCAATAAAAAAAAACTCCTTAAATTAATGCCTAATAGGTAAAGACCGAATTTTGAATAATATGTATAAATACATGCGCAGTCGTTGAGTTTTTATAAATCATTAATTGAGCAATAAAATAACAACATTTTATAATACTCAGTTTGCATATTTAGGGCGCTTAATTGAAATTCACTTTTCTGAATATTATAGAAATAAAATGGAATTTAATCCCTAAAATAAAATTATGTACAAATATGTTTTTTTATTTAAAATTATATTGCTTAATTGTGCAGACTTTTTATAATTAGTATATCATCCTTTTTTAATTGTAAAAGTTTATATTTTATTATCACTTTTTTTTCATCTTTTTCTTTTCTTTCTATCAATATTGTTATATAACAAATAAGTACTCAATTCAGCCCCTAAAATTGTGTGTAGTACGAAAAGTGAAGTGTGTAGTACGAAATTTAAAAGTGTGTTATTCAAATTCACCAATTTATCCTTTTAGTACCTACCTATAATTTAAATATTTTACATTGTTTTATAATTTAATTTTTTTTTCTGTCAAGTTCGAATATCGTTTAACCGCATTAAACAACAACCCAACGAACAAGACGTATACACACGTTTAGAGACGTATAATATAATGTCCGCTTCATTAGTAGCACCAGTCCAGCACTGCAACTGAAAAGCCTGCCGCCGTGAAGATTACCTCTATGCCGGTCGGAATAATAACGTAATAAATTAATAATATACTCCGTAGAATCGGCGGCGACCGGTTTCCACACCGCTACTCGTACCTCACCCTTGTGCAAGGGTTGCATTGGCATACAGAGTGACGAGTGCCGATATTTATTTGTGTTATTTATAGCATAATATTATACAGTGGTCGCCGTTTATTGGACTCACGGTTAATTGACTCATTCGCCTATTAGACTCAAAACGGCTGGTCCCGATTTGCACATATACTAAAGCACAGAAAAAAATTCGTCTATTCGACTCACACACCGGTTAATAGGGTCA